>CM074722.1:483294447-483421521 GCA_037306005.1 Rhinophrynus dorsalis
TGTAAGAATTGGAGTAATTCTGGGGAAACCCAAATTTTAATTTTAACCCCTTAAGGACCAGCGGTCCCAGAGTGTGTGGTTCTTTAAGGACCAGATAGGGAATTTCGGTATGCCGCACCACGTGACTGATCACGTGTGCCGGCACGCCGAACGAGGGACTGAGAGAGATTGCTCCGGTCTTGGAACGATCAACTTCAGTCCCTGGTATTACTCACCAAGCTCCTGCAGGAGTGCGGTGAGTAAAAGTATGTGATGTACCAGGACCGTCACTGGTCCTTAAGTGCCGGACCAGTGTGACGGTCCGGGTACGTCACCGGACGCGAAGGGGTTAAATTAAGTTTCTAACCACTTGAATGTTAGAGAGTTCTCCAACGCATCGCAAAGCGATGCCTTGAAGACCCCTCTAGCATTCAAGGGGTTAAAAGCCCATTTTAAAATACTGGGGAGAGTTATAGTCCTCTGTTGTGCCGTTTAATTTACCCCAGAAATGCTCCAGCTCTTCCTATTAAATCAGGCTCCCAGTATCACATCTCTAATGCATTAGCTATGCCGTAAAACAGGCAATCTTATTTTTTTGTTGTTGATGTCAATATGCCTGCCCACGGATTCATGATTCACTGTTATAAAGGGAAAAAAAGGCAAAGTATTTCAAAATATTATAGAGATGATGATTTATACATCAGAACAAAAACAATGTTCTCAGTCTAGTTAAAGGGCAAATAGACCTATAGGAATAAGCCGGTATTGATTTGTTTAAAGAGACAGTAAACCTCCTTTTGGACTTCATATATAACACACATTTAAACTCCAATTGCCTGCACATTTTATTATTTATTTTAATTATTTATGTGTTTATTCAATTTCGTGTGGCCAAAGCAATCTCAGTATCTCTGCAGTAGTTTATATACCACTTTACAGGCTGTTATTTAACCCCTTGGATGTAAGAGAGATATCCAGTGCATTGCTCCGCAATGCATTGTAGATCTCTGTAGCAACCAAGGCCTTATAGCTTTTTTTGTCCTTGCTTGTTATAGGTCAAGAGTATTTTCTGTTCCACAAAACAGTGGGTGGGATTGGGGGTGGAGTCATGTGACTAGTGGAGGTGTGGTTATGGGTGGAGCTAAGGGCACTTAGAATGCCTTCCCTAAGGGAAACTGGGATGTAAATCCCGCCCTGAAAATGATGTGTGCTTTGCCCTCCTATCATCTATGTCAGTGGTTTTCAATCTTTTTTCGCACAAGGCATCCCACCAAGCAACATGGAACTTTCAGGGCACACCTCACACTTTATAGGCAAGTTCACAAGGACGTAATGAAGGGTCCACAACATTAATGTGTGCTTATTCTTAGGTCTCATAGTCAGAATAACAGAGAATAGTGTGGATGATCATTTTCATAAACATAAATTAGACACTCAGCTATAATTTTTTTTGCCAATATTCAGAGAAAGGTAGGGTACCCTAAGATGGTATGCACAGCACACCAAAGTGCCATGGGATACTGACTGAGAACCACTGGTCTGTATACAAAGCTGTCAGTGTTGAAAATTCTCCTCTTTGTGCCTCTTGGACCAAGATAAGGGCAGTATGGGGAGTGTATAACTGTACCTTGAAACAGGACCAGATTTACATCCCAGGTGTCCCTAGGAAAGGCACTCTAGTCGCCCCTTATCTCTGACTATGGCACACCCCCACTTCTCACATATCCCCTCCCCCCAGTCCCAGCCACTGTTTCCTGGCCCAGAAAATACCCTTAACCTATAACAAGCAAGAAAGATAAAGCTTTATCCCTTGCTTTGCAATGCATTGGTGACCTCTATAGCATCGAAGGGGTAAAAAAGGTTATAAAACTGGTGCATATACATTGAGATTGCTTTGGCCACACCCACATTCTGCATTCCGTACCACTCTGGCAGTAAAAAGGGATAAAAATGGTGCATATACATTGAGATTGTTTTGGCCACACCCACAGTTCACAATGTGGGTATGGCCAGCACAGCTGAGGCACGCCCCTCCAAATTTGGAGCTCTACACAGTTGCCTATTCTGCCTATTGGGAAATCCAGACCTGATTTGAAGCACAATAAACCCAAATTGCCTTAGTATGGTCAGAAAAACCCTAATTTTGTACTTGCACCTTTGTTCAAGAGATAATCAGTCCTGGGGGCAGACATGACAGTCCTTAGTAGGACCGCAGGACATCACACTCTGCTCACTGCACATGATAATCATAACCCTTTAAGGATCAGAGGGGTATGCAATGCATTACATACCCCTCTGGTCCTTAACCCCCGAAGGACCCATGAGTGTCCTGGCACATCATGGGTTGACATGAGATAAGGATCCATGAGGTGCCAGGACTGTCATGGATTTCAGGGCTCCCCCCCTCTGTATGCCGAATGGGGAGCCCTGTTTTGGATCGCATAAACAAAAAAAAAACAAAAAAAAATTGTCTGTGGTCCTTAAGTTCTGGCCAAGTGCACTCTCTGGGCCAGTCCTTAAGGGGTTAACCCCTTAAGAACCAGCGGTCCTGGGACGTTTCCGTCCCATAAGGACCTCTTTGATCTTTGCCGACGTGCCGGTACACGTGACCTGTTGCATGTATCGGCGCGCCACTTTGGGACCTAAAAGAGATCGCTCCACTCTTGGAGTGGTCAATTCTAGGCCCCGTTTTTACTTACAGCGCTCCCGGTGGAGCTCTGTAAGTAAAAAGTATGTGACGTACTATGACTGTCATCGGTCCTTGAGTATTTAAGGACCGTGGCGGTCATAGTACGTCACATAGTCCTTAAGGGGTTAAAGGGTTAAGTAGTCTTGTACACTTGGCCCACTTCAGTATGGAAAAAAAAACGTCAGAAACTATAATCTCTTAAAATCTTTAGGGTTTTTAGTAAGGTAATTTGGGGGTTATTATTGGCAGGTGATACTTCTCCTTTAACCTTTTGAGTGCCAGAGGCACTCAAAGGGTTAAAATTACTCCACTTTAGTATATAGACAATAGTCAGTAGAAATATGGAAAACTAAACTGTGCACCCTATTGTAGCCGCTAATATCAATATACCGACTGTTGAAAATGTACTAATTGTTCCTTTTTTCACTCAATAACAATCTACTTGCGGAGCTAATTACCAGTTTAAATATTAAATTCCATCTATTCCCATTCTTCCTAAACCTCATTTTCCACTAATTTTCTCTACACGGAGCTTACCAGAAAGATAGGGAGCTATTTACTGCTCAGTAATCTAGACTTGGAAACATCATTTATCCTTTTTAATTCTAAATTATGTAAAATAAATAAGTGGTGCACACCATGATTAGCACTAGATTCGAAAACTCATTTTCACATAACAAATGTTCTTAATAAATGCATAAAAATTAATAAAATGAAACAAAACAATCAGATTTTAGCATCGCAGGAATAATGTGCAGATCCTGTTGTGATTGATGTCCAGACTGGATGTTCTGTCTGTAAAATAGCAATTTAGTTTTGAATATGCAGCCATTGTTTACAGCTCTCTGGAGATAGAGGGGTCTTCAGCGTCCAAAGGGTCTGGGAAGAAACAGAAAACAAATAGTAGAAGACCAATACGTTTAACCCCGTAAGGACCAGACAGCTTAGAAAACAGAAAACAAATAGTAGAAGACCAATAAGTTTAACCCCGTAAGGACCAGACAACTGTGCAACCATCCCATCGAACTTTAAAAATGAGCTGACCACCGGTGGGGTCCCTTAGGGTGAGGCTGGGAGGGAGAAATAGAGACGGACAGTCTTGATGTCTTTTCTTTTTTTTTTTTTTCTATTTATTACTTCTTTTTGTTGTTCTTGTTCCCAGATATTTACTCTCACGTCCTGTTCTGCAACACAGAAATATACATGGACTTTATGTTTTTTGTGGAAGATGGGAGACTCCTATCCAGGCATGACTACACCATCTAATTGCCTTGACATTACTAGGATTTCTCTGTAGCAATTGAATGGGTATTGAATAGTGTTGAGCGAGCACCCCGATGCTCGGGTGCTCGGGTGCTCTGACCGAGCACCGCCGGAGGCTCGAGTGCTCGGCCGAGCACCCGAGCCCCATTGAATTGAATGGGGCGACACGAGCATTACACCAGGCACCCCCTGCTCTGATGAGGGGAGGGTGCCTGGTCAATGCCCCCCTTCATCTCCGCAATGTCCCCCTTCATCTCCGCAATGTCCCCCTTCATCTCCGCTATGCCCCTCTTCCACAATGTCCCCCTTCATCTCCGCTATGCCCCTCATCCACAATGTCCCCCTTCATCTCCGCTATGCCCCTCTTCCACAATGTCCCCCTTCATCTCCGCTATGCCCCTCTTCCACAATGTCCCCCTTCATCTCCGCTATGCCCCTCATCCACAATGTCCCCCTTCATCTCCGCTATGCCCCTCTTCCACAATGTCCCCCTTCATCTCCGCTATGCCCCTCTTCCACAATGTCCCCCTTCATCTCCGCTATGCCCCTCATCCACAATGTCCCCCTTCATCTCCGCTATGCCCCTCTTCCACAATGTCCCCCTTCATCTCCGCTATGCCCCTCTTCCACAATGTCCCCCTTCATCTCCGCTATGCCCCTCTTCCACAATGTCCCCCTTCATCTCCGCAATGTCCCCCTTCATCTCCGCTATGCCCCCTTCATCTCCGCAATGCCCCCTTCATCTCCGCAATGCCCCCTACCTCCAGTCCCTGGTGGTCCAGCGGAGCGTCTTCAGATCTGTGCCTCCTTCGGCACAGATCCCCGCCACCCGAACATGCCGGGCGAGCACATGGCGGTACTCGTACGAGTACCGCCATGTGCCGAGCAGAGTGATGCTCGAGCCGATCCGAGCATCGGCCGAGCATGCTCGCTCAACACTAGTATTGAACCAATTGGTCCCATCTACATAGCAAACTTTTATTTTTCATTGTAATACTGTCATTTATTATAGTACATGTATTAACTGTGTTATGTTTATAGACCAGAGGTTCTCAACCCGTGCCCTCAGTGGCCACTAACAGGCTAGGACTTAGGAATTTCCCTGTAGAACACAAGTGTGTTAATCAGCTCAGTCATATTGATTAACTCACCTGTGCTCATAAAAGGACATTCTCAAATCCTGGCCTGTTAGTAGCCACCGAGGGCACGGGCTGAGAACCGTTGTTATAGACTTTGCTGTGGTACTTCAGTCTTGCTCGGTATCACTATTGTGGGTGTCAGTTTATTTGACAGAATTACTTGTGTACATCAAAGGAAGTCTAGAGACTCTAAAAAAATTCAGGTTTTGTGTACAGTATTGTAAAAATAACATAGACTAACATTGGTTTCTAAGCAGATAATGAAATGACTTCCCACCATTGTTATGAACAACATTATACATCATAAGCCCTTAAGCCCTTTTCCTATTTTTTAGCTATACATTTCCTGCAAGACAGGACTGATGACCACAGGCTATGGTGGATGTCAAGTCAACAGCAACCGTCATCAAAACATGGGAGTGAACACACCTGCACACAGTTACACACACAAAAGATGTCAAACAAGTAGACAACATGAAGTTAGTAAGAGAAAAAGACAAAATGGAGTCAGGAACACAAATGTCCATAGAGTAACACAGAGGCCCCTCCAGTCCATTTAATGTTCACACTACCAATGTTTTCGCTACTTTTATTTTATAAAGCAATAAAAACAGTTTAAAGGGTTAGTAATGCCCAAAATAAAGTTTATTCTATATATTAGATTTTACAAAAATAAAGTATTTGGAAAAGGTCATATCTTTGGTTTGAGAGATATCCTCCGCTAAAGTTCCCCTTCTCCTGATGTCGGTTGTAAAACTGGAAAAGATTTACTTCATTTGAACGGTCTACAAAGTGTGGTGCAAACCAGGCACACTTTGTGGACCTTTCCAGTGAAGTAATTATTTTCCAGTAACGCGACTTTGGCTCTGCTGCAGAGCCACCGGGAGATATCGGACTGGGATCTCCTGCTGTCAGCAGATCGTGGACGTCAGGTGAAGTGGGGGGAACTTTAGCGGAGAATATCTCTCAAACCATAACAGTTTGAGAGACAGGACTTTTTCCAAATATTTTATTTTTGTAAAATCTAACATATAGAATAAACTTTATTTTGGGCATTACTAACCGTTTAATAAAAAAAAAAAAAATTAGCTGACCATGAGACCGTGTACATTTTACCCATAAAATTTCCTTGATATAGTTTCTCATTGATATGTTCCTACTAGCTGTTATCAAGAGGAGCCCCAATCAGTTCCCAAGTGGTCATTAACATTCAACTTAAAGGGATAGTAATACTTCATTTTAACTTTATTTTATTTTGTAGGCATTAAAAAAACATGAAGAATGATATAAGTCTTATCTCTCAAACCTTTATGGTTTAAGAGATATTCACAAGCAAAGTGTTCCCCTCCCGCCCCTTTTACTGCTCAGCCAAAGCAGAAGGAAGGTGCCCAGGTAGACTGCAGAGAGGGACAATCTTCATTTAAGATAAGTGAAAAACCTGAAAAGCTTGTCAAGGGGGGCAGGGCTTTCATTGTTTTCATAGGAATAAGAGTGTCCCCTGCTGTTATCTGTCCAGTCTATGGACTGCATTCCACATCTGAGAAGAGATGGCTTACACTACTCAAAAGGGGCGGGATAGGGAAACTTTGCTTGTGAATATCTCTTAAACTATAAAGGTTTGAGAGATAAGACTTATATCATTCTTCATGTTTTTTAAATGCCTACAAAATAAAATAAAGTTAAAATGAAGTATTACTATCCCTTTAAAGATTTCTCTGCATGGACACACAAGACAAACAGGACTTCTCCCTTTGACTTCCTGGTACAAGTGGTACCAGTTTAGAGATTAACAAAGGAATTAACTGGAACAGAATATTTAATAACACTGTACTCTCCCATTTTGATAATTTCACCCTTAATCCTGAGACCCAGAGATTTGGGTCCAAACCCTGAGAGTTCTGGAATATGGGTGCAATGTGTTGTTTCTCAAAGTCTGTGGTCCGTAAAATGTTAAGCCCTTCCCTAAATTCCAAAACGGTTCCCAAACTCTGTTGCAACCAAAAGATTAATGAATAATTAACACTCAGAATGTGATGTTCAAAATGTTTCTGAAATTAAAAAAAGTATGATCGTGGTTTGGTGGTAAGAGAACAGTATTTTCAGAAGTCAATAAGTCAATTTTGAAAATGTGTCTTAAAGAATAAAAAAATGACAGATGAGAAGCAAGTTTTTTTCCCCCATGTTAATGTTCTTTAAACTGTATTTTTCTTCAAGTTAAGCCATATTTATTGTTAGTTAAAAACGACAGGTAGAAAAAGATTATTTTTTTAAATACTGTACAACATGATGATGGATTAAGGTACGCCTACTTCCCTTTTGACAGAGACATCAGAATTCAATTCAAAAATGATGGTGATACATCTGAAAATTGACAGACCGTGGAGAAAAAACTTTGTCAGACTAATTACCAACAATTTCTGTTACAGCAACTTTTTGAACACTGTGCTCTTTGTGTGGTAGAAGGGTGAACACTTTATTTTCAGAACTACTGTAATATTGTAAATTTGCACTGCTTTTACTAGCATTGGGAATATAATTCTACCTCTTTATAAATCCCTGGAAAGGCCTCAACTAGAGTATGGAGTGCAGTTTTGGGCACCTCCTCATAAACTGTGAAACGTGCAGCAAAACTGATAAAGGGATTCAGGATGTGAATTAAAAAGAGAGACTTGTCGAACTGGATTTGTTTGCCTCAGAGAAGAAATGTCTAAAGGGTGATTACCATTTACAAATATATTCAAGGTCAATACAAAGAACTCTTTGAGGAATTATTCTACTGAGCAAAAAACTAGGGGACATCCATTAAGACTAGAGGAAAAATAATTTTTACTAAAACAAAGGCAGGGATTTTTTTTAAAGAAAAGGCAGTAAGGATGTGCAGTTCTTTGCATCAGAATACTGTAGTCTGCATTACATTGCAGTTGATAACTTCATCAAGGTTTTTTCTACAAATTTCTGCATAGTCTGAACCTGTGTTTGCAGTCATAGACTATGACTAAGTGCCACAGAACGCAAAACATGTTAGATTTTGATCAGTGTTAACACCTTCTCCTAGTGCATGTAGGGGTGTTTAATCGCTCCCCAAGTTGGACCATGCAAGATTATTACTTTTAATTTATGCAATACATTTTGAGATTTTTACATCAGTTGGATACATGTGGTCTTTCAGTCCCTTTTCAAATTTACTACATATTTTTCCGACAACATAAGGCGTGTTTACGCAACCACTGGAATTTGTTTGAAGTTTTACACAGTGTTTGGAGAGCTGTTTATCCGGTGAGCACCCATGAGGTGCCGGTGAGTCCTTTGTTCCACTCGTATTAAAGCTGTTTCTGATTACATTGTAACGAGAAGCACCAGATCTATGGTTTTTCCACTATCTGACACCCCAGCTTTATTCCACTGGAAATCACAGACCCACAAGTATTTTGCCTGACACCCCAGTTTTGTCCTACTGTCTCAGTGCTAGTCACAGAATACACATACACTATCTGACACCCCAGACTTGTCCTACTGTCCAACTGGTAGTCACAGAATCACACACAACTCTCTGACACCCCAGACTTGTTCCACTGTCCACTGGTAGTCATAGAATCACACATACACTATCTGACACCTCAGCCTTGTCCTAATGTCCCACTGGTAGTCACAGAAACATGGATACACTATCTGAAACCAAAGCCTTTCCAACTGTCCCACTGGTAGCCACATAACCTCACATACCCCAGCCTTGGTACAAAATGCAGTTGCCCAGGAGTTGAGAAGTATCTGTAAATTTGAGGATTTCACTGCTTTCCTGCATGAGCTTCATTGGTTTCTGGCATCTTTCACATAAGGTACAAGCTAGCTGTTATGGCTTACAAAGCTTTGCATGGCACCAGGCCTCAGTTCCTGCAGTCTCAGCTTAAGAACAAAGTGATCGTTAATTACAGCCAGTGGTCCTCAGAATGTCCAGCTGGTAGAGCCAAAAATTAGTCATTCTATTCTTGGAGACAAGGAATTCTCAAGTGCTGCTCCTGCAATCTAGAAATCCTTGAGGCCGGGACTCAGGTTACCTCAGGATATACTGTCCTTTTGTGTCAGCGTAAGACCTAGTCTTTATCGTTAGGATTTTCCCTAACTGATCTGGTAATGTTCTTATTGGATTTATATAAATATTCAGATGTCCCCTTAATTGGTGATATATTTCACTATAAATAAATAAATAAGGATGATAATGAGAGTGACAGTAATGATTATGATGATGACAATGATGATATTTCAATAGATAACATCTTCAGTCAGTCCTGGTTGTCCATGGAGGCAGATATAACCTCTCTGAGTGCCTGAGAGGTATACAACCCATCGTGTTACCTCTTGAACCAAAGAGCAAGGGTAAAGTCATAGGAGTCATTAGGATTTTCTGTCCATATTAAGACACGTGGAAAGGTTACTATTACTGGTTTTGTTCTTCTATAATAAAAACTATAAATCAAACATGGTTCCTGTTTGGACTATTATTTGAACAAGTTAGGAAAAGTACTTTAGCAGGTGATAGGACTGCTGGATGACTATCCTCCTCTCTCACTCTTACCTTTATCCTGGACTGTAAGTTTTGATTCCTTCCCACAGATCTTCCCACAGATCTCTACCATGCTTCTGCCCTTTTCCCAGGCTCCCATTTCTTCTCAAGCAGGTGCATTGATGCCACCTGAGCAAGTGCCCTTATTCTGTGGACTCCTCTCTCATTCTTCATATCTCCTCTTCCCTGTGCTCTATCACTTTTTCTCCCCCACTTCTACTTTCTATCTCTTTCCCTCCTCCTCGGCTATCCACTCTAAATCAACTTCGATGGAGCTGGACTTTTTTCAGGTCCTTTGAATCAATTATCTACATGAATTGCAGAGGTGTTGCTCATCTCTAGTGAAAATGCACATGAGATGTCGGCGCAAATTGCTGAGGTCTTACACATTAAGCTTATTCAATCATTCATTTTTGCCACCAATTAGGACATAGTTGTGCCATTTCCCAAAATATTGTCCTTTGTGTTCATTACTTGCAATGGTCCTTCTGTATAAAATCAAACTGGAGCAATTCTATGCAAAATATCAGCACTTAAGTGGAGAAATTCCTAATATCACCATTGATTTAGATGGACCTTTTAATCCCTTGAATGTTAGAGAGGTCTCCACCACCTCTCTCTAGAATTCATGAGGTTAAAGCGGAACTACCACCTGAAATACACTTTAGCTTAAATAACTCCCCATCTGGTGACTAGCTGCTCAGTAGTGCTAGTCGCCAGAATTATTACATTGTTAAATAGATTTACCCTTTCTTCCCAGGCTAACAGCAGGACAGAGCACAGACATCTTGCCATAGTGACATCCATGCGCCTGCCCTGTCAGTCCCAGCCGGCTCTAGGAGGTGTTGCTAGGAGCTGTTTGGGTCTGGGAAGGACTGACAGCACAGGCGTGCAGACGTCACTATTGAAAGATGTCTGCACTCCGTCCTGCTGTCAGCCTGAGAAGAAAGGGTAAATCTATTTGTCAAGGTAATAATTCTGGCGACTAGCGCTACTGAGCAGTTAGTCGTCAGATGAGAATTTAAGCTAAATTGTATTTCAGGTGGAAGTTCCACTTTAAATTCTCCATTGAAATCAATGAGTATTTTTCCTTCTCGCCTATGGTGGTATTGATTAGTGCAAGAATTGCTCTAGTTTGATTTTATACATAAGGTCCAATTGTTTTTTGGCCCCTATCACATGTTGTAAACCGTAATCCATCAAAGGGGTTAAATTCATTCTCTGCTGGAAGTGGAGTGTGGGAATATCATCCCTCAGCCATTTGTACAGAAGCATCCAAAATCAATGCGTGTTCCCATCAGAGTTTCCAAGCCATTTGAGAAACATCCAGGGGCTTGCAGCTGCAAGTCATTTCCTACCAAGATGAAAGATGTCTGTCACCAAAAGGAAGAAAAGTTGAAACGCATAGAAAAGGCCAAGAACATTATTAAATCTTTTAGAGGAACAACAGAAGAAATGGATCAGAGGTCACAGTGGGTGGCCACTTCACCAAATCCAGAACAGAAGTATGTCAGCTGGAAAGGGTCAATGAATGGAACCTCTGAGACACATGTCTATAGAAGCCATGTAGATCAATACAGTATTGATTATACAACTTACATTTCATTACATTTAAATGTGGTTATTTTAAAGTCACTCACAGTTGCTGGTAAGATAAAAAAAATACAAAATTAGAGCACCTTTATCTGACAGCAAGATTAGAAATTAGAAGTTTCGGGGAATAAAAAAGAAGGATTATGGCTTAAGAACTGGAGCAATACTGGTGGTCTCCAAATGCCACGAAACGCGTTGGAGACCTCTATAGTATTCATGGAGTTAACAGCCCTCTTTAATGCAATGGTGTATTTTATGCCCACCATGACACAGGTTTTTTTTGCTTCAAGATCGTTCTTCTTTAACCTTCTGCATAAGGCCCTTATTTGGGAATTTGCAAGTGCAGCACCAAATTTAGTAACACATTAATTAGAGAGGGAAGCACCATCTTAGGGTACTTTTGTACTCAGGGTTGGATTTACATCACAGGCTCCCCTAAGCAAGACACTCCAGGCACCATTAGTTCCACCCATGGCCACACCCCCACTCGTCACATGGCCCCACCCCCCAGTCCCTTTCACTGTTTCCTATCACAGAAAATACCCTTGGCCTATAAAAGCAATAGTTTGTAAAGCTGTATAAAACTAGTGCAAGGGCATCAAGATTGCTTTAGCCACACCCATAATTCAGAATGTGGGTGTGGCCAGAACAGCTGAGGTGTCCCTCAAAATTTAAAGCTCTAGGCAGTTTCTTACTTCACCTATTGGAAAATCTGTCCCTGTTTGTGCTTCAGGTAACTCCCAGCCATTGTTGTACATCTCATAATGATCCAATGGGTCTATCAGTCACCTCTTACCACGGCATATCTTTCTACCCTATGTAGCAGTGTTACACGCAAATGCAATACATGGTGGCAGCATGCAATTCATTTACCATCAAATTTCAACTATTTAAACCCACTGACTGATCTCTGTCATTGCTCAGTTGTGCTGGTGAGTGCACTAGTAACCTGCTATTCCTCTCAGTGCTCTGTTGTGCTGGTGAGTGCACTAGTAACTTGTAGTGATGAGCGAGCACCCCAATGCTCGGGTGTTCGGGTGCTCTGACCGAGCACCCCCTGAGGCTCGAGTGCTCGGCCGAGCACCCGAGCCCCATTGAAGTCAATGGGAGGACTCGAGCATTACACCAGGCACCCCCTGCTCTGATGAGGGGAGGGTGCCTGGTCCATAGGAAAAGGGCAGAAAATGATGGAAACACCACAGAAATGGTTCAGGGACAGCATAGGGAGGATGTCTGGATGCATCTTGGACTCCAACATCGCTGCTGGGAACGATCTTTCGCCCGTAGTACGCCATTTTTACAGACTGACCATAAAACACACAAAAAGGAAAATAAAAACGACTTTAGGCGAAAAATTGTTACCAAACAATATTTGCTGTATATTTACTTGTATATCATCTGCAAATTCTCCCAAAAATTTCCTTGATTTTCTGAAGTGAGGCCATGATTAAGAGGGAAACGTGCGCAGAGGCAAATTATCCCAAAAATTTCCTTGATTTTCTGAAGTGAGGCCATGATTAAGAGGGAAACGTGCGCAGAGGCAAATTATCCCAAAAATTTCCTTGATTTTCTGAAGTGAGGCCATGATTAAGAGGGAAACGTGCGCAGAGGCAAATTATCCCAAAAATTTCCTTGATTTTATTGAACTGAGGCCATGATTAAGAGGGAAACGTGCGCTGAGCTGACCATCTAAAACATTATGGGTGAGGGTCTGCTGCAGAGCTGACCATCCTAAACATTATATGTGAAGGCCCGCTAGTGAGCTGACGCTATAAAACATTATATGCGAAGGCCCGCTAGTGAGCTGACGCTATAAAACATTATATGCGAAGGCCCGCTAGTGAGCTGACGCTATAAAACATTATATGAGAGGGCCCGCTAGAGAGCTGACCCAATAAAACATTATATGAGAAGGCCCGCTGGTGAGCTGACCTATATAAAAATTGTCAAACAGGGCCCGCTGGTGAGCTGGCCCTATATAAAAATTATATCACAGGGCCCGCTGGTGAGCTGGCCCTATATAAAAATTATAGCACAGGGCATATGGAAGAGGAGGAGGAGGATGAGAAGATTAAGAGTCAACCATATACCCGTTTTTTGGGTGGAAGGGGTGAATGGGAATACAGAGTATTCCCATCATTGTAAATAATATATGTAAAGTGAGTTTATGTTCCCCCGGGGCTTTCCTCCAGTGGAGTGGAGAAGTCAGGGGAAATCCAGGCCTTGTTCATTTTTATAAGTGTCAACCTATCAGCATTGTCGGTGGAAAGGCGGATACGCTTATCTGTTATGATGCCACCAGCAGCACTAAATACCCGCTCAGACAGAACGCTGGCGGCAGGGCAGGCCAGCACCTCCAAGGCGTAGAGTGCCAGTTCATACCACGTGTCCAGCTTGGACACCCAGTAGTTGTAAGGCACAGAGGGATCATTGAGGACGCTGACACGGTCTGCTACGTACTCCTTCACCATCTTCCAAAACTTTTCCCTCCTTGTGACACTAGGCTGCGCATCAGGGTGAGGATGCTGGCGGGGTGTCATGAAGGTGTTCCACGCCTTGGAGAGTGTTGTCCTGCCTTTCTCGGAACTGCTGTGTGCTCCCCTTTTCTCCCCTTCTCGGTTGGCCAAGGTAGCACGTACTCTGCCGCCAGCGTTGTCAGATGGAAAATTTTGGAGCAATTTTTCAACAAGAACCTTCTGGTATTGCACCATTTTGCTTGTCCTCTCCACCGGAGGAATGAGAGATGAGAAATTCTCTTTGTAGCGGGGGTCCAGAAGGGTGAACACCCAGTAATCCGTGTTGTCTAAAATGCGTACAACGCGTGGGTCACGGGAAAGGCAGCCTAACATAAAGTCAGCCATGTGTGCCAGAGTACCAACAGTCAAGATTTTGCTGTCCTCACCAGGAGGATGACTCTCAATATCCTCATCCTCTTCCTCCTCTTCTGCCCACCCACGCTGAAGAGATGGAACTAAAGCTCCATGGCTACCCTCTGTAGCGGAGGCAACCGTGTCTTCCTCCTCCTCCTCCTCCTCCTCCTCTGCCTCCTCCAATTGTCGCTGAGAAGACGAAGTGAGGGTGCTCTGGCTATCACCTTGTGTAAGCTCTTCCTCCCCCATTTCCACCTCTTCCACATGCAAAGCGTCGGTTTTAATTGTGAGCAGCGAGCGTTTCAGTAGACACAGAAGTGGGATGGTTACACTGATAATAGCGTTATCGCCGCTCACCATCTGTGTCGATTCCTCAAAATTGCGTAAAACCTCGCAGAGGTCTGACATCCATTCCCACTCCTCACTTCTGATTACAGGAAGTTGAACGGAGAGGCGACGACCGTGTAACAGCTGATACTCCACTACTGCCCTCTGCTGCTCACAAAGCCGGGCCAACATGTGGAAGGTGGAGTTCCAGCGCGTGCTCACGTCACACAGCAGCCGGTGAGCTGGCAATTGTAAGCGCTGCTGCAGCTTCAACAGGCCGGCTGAAGCTGTAGATGACTTACGGAAATGTGCACACACGCGGCGCACCTTGGTCAAGAGATCATGCACATTGGGGTAGGTTTTTAGAAATCGCTGAACCACTAAATTAAATACATGCGCTAGGCATGGTACGTGTGTGAGCTTGCCGAGCTCCAAAGCCGCCACCAAGTTACGCCCATTATCACACACAACCATGCCTGGTTGCAGGTTGAGTGGCGAGAGCCACTGCTCGGTCTGGTGACTAATCCCCTGCAACAGCTCTGAGGCCGTGTGCTGTTTGTCCCCAAGGCAGATCAGCTTCAGCACGGCCTGTTGACGCTTCCCCACTGCAGTGCTACACTGCTTCCAGCTACTGGCTGATGGGGGAGTGGCGCTGCGTGTAGAGAATTCGGAGGTGGAAACGGAGGAGGAGGAGCCAATAACGTAGGTGCTGGCGGAAACCCTGATGGAGGTAGGGCCCGCAATCCTCGGCGTGGGTAGCACCCGTGCCATCCCAGGGTCCGAGTCGCTCCCAGCCTCCACGACATTCACCCAGTGTGCCGTCAGGGAAATGTAGCGTCCCTGGCCACAAGCACTTGTCCATGTGTCAGTCGTTAAGTGGACCTTCCCAGTAACTGCGTTGGTCAGGGCACGGGTGATGTTACGGGACACATGGTGGTGTAATGCGGGGATGGCACACCGGGAAAAGTAGTGGCGGCTGGGGACCGCGTACCGAGGGACAGCTGCTGCCATCAGGCTGCGGAAGGACTCAGTGTCCACAAGCCTAAATGGCAGCATTTCGATGGCCAGTAATTTGGAAAGGTGTGAGGTTAGTGCTATGGCCTGTGGGTGGGTGGCTGGGTATTTTCGCTTGCGCTCAAATGCCTGGGGTAACGAAATTTGGACGCTGTGCTGGGACAGGGAAGTGGATGTGGTCGCTGATGGTGCTTCAGATGGTACAGGTGCAGGGCGGGAGGTATGCGGGCCTGCGCCTTCGACAGGCGATTGGCCGGCACTGAAAACAGGGGAAGAGGAGGCAGTGGTGTGTCCTGCAGACACAGATGGGCGATCCAGGCGTTCCTCCCACTTACTACGGTGCTTGGATGCCATGTGTCGGATCATGCTGGTGGTGGTGAGGTTTCTAGTGTTCATGCCTCGGCTCATTCTGGTGTGGCACAGGTTGCAAACTACAATTCTTTTGTCGTCCGCACTTTCCTTAAAAAAACGCCATACCGCGGAACACCTACCCTTTGGCAAGGGAGATTTACGCAAGGGGGTGCTCCGTGGAACATTTGCGGGCCGGTTTGGTGCGGTCCGCCTTCTTTCTGTAGCCACACCACTGCCTCTTCCAGCCTGTTGCGGTGCTGCAGATGGCTCACCCTCAGGACTGCTGTCATCGCTCGGCTCTACACCTTCCCAGGTGGGGTCAGTCACCTCATCGTCCACCAAGTCCTCCTCCACTTCCTCACTCTGATCATCCTCCCCATGTCTTGATCCCACCACATACTCAGTCATTGACAACTGTATAACATTCTCCTCAACAAGGTCTTGAGACAGTAATAGTGGTTGATTTAATGGCAACTGTGTCTCATCATCATCATCATCATCCACTACTTCCTTTGACCTTAAATGCCGTTCACATCTGTCATCTTCTTGTGATTGGGTACCCTCTAGAGGTTGTGAATCAGGGCACAAGATGTCATGTTCCTCTGCAAGCTTGCTTGGAGAGAGGGTCAAATGAAGGATTGGTGATGAGACGAGCTCCTCACTATATCCCAGTGTGGGATCACTTCTTTGACCAGACCGTCTATGGTGGGAGGAAGGATGATCAGAGTGAGGATTATGTTGACCAGACTCTTGGCTACTGAGAATGGACTTGGTGGAAGACAGGGTGGTGCTTAACCGACTGGAAGCAGTATCAGCTGTCATCCAACCGACCACCTGTTCGCAGTGGTCGGACCTCGAGAGTGATGTCCTGCGACGCCCTGTAAAATTAGACATGAAGCTAGGTATGGTGGATGTCTTTCTTTCTTGTGCTCTGGCACCAGGCACAGTTTCTCCGCGTCCTGACCCGCGCCCTGACCCCCGTCCCTTTTTACCCGCCTTCTTCATCTTACACGGAATATGTGACTTTAATATTTGAGTTTGAAAACTTAACAGTATTTCTTCCTATTCTGCAACTGTGCAGAGTACACAGAATAGGCTGCTAAACTGCGGTGACGCACACTGAATGGAATATGTGACTTTAATATTTGAGTTTGAAAACTTAACAGTATTTCTTCCTATTCTGCAACTGTGCAGAGTACACAGAATAGGCTGCTAAACTGCGGTGACTCACACTGAATGGAATATGTGACTTTAATATTTGAGTTTGAAAACTTAACAGTATTTCTTCCTATTCTGCAACTGTGCAGAGTACACAGAATAGGCTGCTAAACTGCGGTGACACACACTGAATGGAATATGTGACTTTAATATTTGAGTTTGAAAACTTAACAGTATTTCTTCCTATTCTGCAACTGTGCAGAGTACACAGAATAGGCTGCTAAACTGCGGTGACACACACTGAATGGAATATGTGACTTTAATATTTTACTTTGAAGACTTAACAGTATTTCTTCCTATTCTGCAACTGTGCAGAGTACACAGAATAGGCTGCTAAACTGCGGTGACACACACTGAATGGAATATGTGACTTTAATATTTGAGTTTGAAAACTTAACAGTATTTCTTCCTATTCTGCAACTGTGCAGAGTACACAGAATAGGCTGCTAAACTGCAGTGACGCACACTGAATGGAATATGTGACTTTAATATTTGAGTTTGAAAACTTAACAGTATTTCTTCCTATTCTGTAACTGTGCAGAGTACACAGAATAGGCTGCTAAACTGCGGTGACACACACTGAATGGAATATGTGACTTTAATATTTGAGTTTGAAAACTTAACAGTATTTCTTCCTATTCTGCAACTGTGCAGAGTACACAGAATAGGCTGCTAAACTGCGGTGACACACACTGAATGGAATATGTGACTTTAATATTTGAGTTTGAAAACTTAACAGTATTTCTTCCTATTCTGCAACTGTGCAGAGTACACAGAATAGGCTGCTAAACTGCGGTGACGCACACTGAATGGAATATGTGACTTTAATATTTGAGTTTGAAAACTTAACAGTATTTCTTCCTATTCTGCAACTGTGCACAGTACACAGAATGTGCTGCTAAACTGCGGTGACGCACACTGAATGGAATATGTGACTTTGATATTTTACTTTGAAGACTTAACAGTATTTCTTCCTATTCTGCAACTCTGCACAGTACACAGAATGTGCTGCTAAACTGCGGCGACGCACACTGAATGGAATATGTGACTTTGAAATTTTAGTTTCAAGACTTAACAGTATTTCTTCCTATTCTGCAACTCTGCACAGTACACAGAATGTGCTGCTAAACTGCGGCGAAGCACACTGAATGGAATATGTGACTTTGATATTTTACAGTTTGAAGACTTAACAGTATTTCTTCCTGTTCTGCAACTCTGCACAGTCCACAGAATGTGCTGCTAAACTGCGGCGAAGCACACTGAATGGAATATGTGACTTTGATATTTTAGTTTGAAGACTTAACAGTATTTCTTCCTATTCTGCAACTCTGCACAGTACACAGAATGTGCTGCTAAACTGCAGCGAAGCACACTGAATGTAATATGTGACTTTGATATTTTAGTTTGAAGACTTAGCAGTATTTCTTCCTATTCTGCAACTCTGCACAGTACACAGAATGTGCTGCTAAACTGCGGCGAAGCACACTGAATGGAATATGTGACTTTGATATTTTAGTTTGAAGACTTAACAGAATGTGCTCTAATCTGCAACTTTGCACACTAAACAGAATGTGCTCTAATCTGCAACTTTGCACACTAAACAGAATGTGCTCTAATCTGCAACTTTGCACACTAAACAGAATGTGCTCTAATCTGCAACTTTGCACACTAAACAGAATATATAAAATTTTTTTTTTTTTGTTTTTTTCCCCCCACACAAAATAACCTGCTGCCCCCACACACAGTAGTCCTAAAAAGGACAATTTTGCTTTTTTTCTCCCTACACTGACTTTCCCTTCCTATCCTCATCTCTCCCTGGCTAAGACTGAGCCGAACTCGCTGGTCAGGTGCTATACAGCACCCGACCACGGGTTCTGGCCAGCCAATCAGTGTAATGCCAGCAGCCAACATGGCTGCTAGCATTACACCGATGTCAGAGCCTCCACGCACGTTTATTGGCTGCGCAGCAGCCGCAAAACGTGCGGGGAGGAGACCCGAACATGGCGGGCGAGCACATGCGGTACTTGTACGAGTACCGCCATGTGACGAGCAGAGCGATGCTCGAGCCGATCCGAGCATCGGCCGAGCATGCTCGCTCAACACTAGTAACTTGGCATTCCTCTCAGTGCTCTGTTGTGCTGGTGAGTGCACTAGTAACTTGTCATTCCTCTCAGTGCTCTGTTGTGTTGGTGAGTGCACTAGTAACTTGTCATTCCTCTCAGTGCTCTGTTGTGCTGGTGAGTGCACTAGTAACTTGTCATTCCTCTCAGTGCTCTGTTGTGCTGGTGAGTGCACTAGTAACTTGGCATTCCTCTCAGTGCTCAGTAGTGTTCGTGAGTGCACAAGTAACCTGTCATTCCTCCAAGTGTTCAATTGTGCTGGTGAGTGCACTAGTAATCTGTCATTCCTCTCAGTGCTCTGTTGTGCTGGTGAGTGCACTAGTAATCTGTCATTCCTCTCAGTGCTCTGTTGTGCTGGTGAGTGCACTAGTAACTTGGCATTCCTCTCAGTGCTCAGTTGTGCTGGTGAGTGCACTAGTAACCTGTCATTCCTCTCAGTGCTCAGTAGTGTTGTTGAGTGCACTAGTAAGTTGTCATTCCTCTCAGTGCTCAGTTGTGCTGGTGAGTGCACTAGTAACCTGTTATTCCTCTCAGTGCTCAGTTGTGCTGGTGAGTGCACTAGTAACCTGTCATTCCTCTCAGTGCTCAGTAGTGTTGTTGAGTGCACTAGTAAGTTGTCATTCCTCTCAGTGCTCAGTTGTGCTGGTGAGTGCACTAGTAACTTGTCATTCCTCTCAGTGCTCAGTTGTGCTGGTGAGTGCACTAGTAACCTGTCATTCCTCTCAGTGCTCACTAGTGTTGGTGAGTGCACTAGTAAGTTGTCATTCCTCTCAGTGCTCACTTGTGCTGGTGAGTGCACTAGTAACCTGCCATTCCTCTCAGTGCTCAGTTGTGTTGTTGAGTGCACTAGTAACTTGTCATTCCTTTCAGCGCTCAGTAGTGCTGGTGAGTGCACTAGTAACTTGTCATTCCTCTCAGTGCTCAGTAGTGCTGGTGAGTGCGCTAATAACCTGTCATTCCTCTCAGTGCTCAATTGTGCTGGTGAGTGCACTAGTAACTTGGCGTTCCTCTCAATGCTCAGTTGTGCTGGTGAGTGCACTAGTAACCCGTCATTCCTCTCAGTGCTCAGTAGTGTTGGTGAGTGCACTAGTAACCCGTCATTCCTCTCAGTGCTCAGTAGTGCTGGTGAGTGCACTAGTAACCCGTCATTCCTCTCAGTGCTCAGTAGTGTTGGTGAGTGTACTAGTAACCCGTCATTCCTCTCAGTGCTCAGTTGTGCTGGTGAGTGCACTAGTAACCCGTCATTCCTCTCAGTGCTCAGTTGTGCTGATGAGTGCACTAGTAACTTGTCATTCCTTTCAGTGCTCAGGTGTGCTGGTGAGTGCACTAGTAACTTGTCATTCCTGTCAGTGCTCACTAGTGCTGGTGAGTGCACTAGTAACCTGTCATTCCTCTCAGTGCTCAGGTGTGCTGAGGAGTGCACTAGTAACTTGTCATTCCTCTCAGTTCTCAGTTTTGCCGGTGAGTGCACTAGTAACTTGTCATTCCTCTCAGTGCTCAGTTGTGCTGATGAGTGCACTAGTAACTTGTCATTCCTCTCAGTGCTCAGTTGTGCCGGTGAGTGCACTATTAACCTGGCAGTCCTCTTGATTGTTCTTGTTACTGTTGCTGACCTTTGGCTTGTTCTTCAGATTACCCTTCACTGAAAATTACCCTGAGCTTTGGCCTGTTTGACTACAAACCTGTGTAGCCAGAGCTGACCTATGGACTTGCCTTTCACAATGAGTTTGACCAACCCTTTGTGACCTCTCCTGGGACTTTCTTCCTATGTCCTCTGATGACCGTACAATACTGGGGCCTCAACCCTTGTGGCAAGTGGTTGTTATTGCATCTCACAGCATATCTTAATTTTGGGATCAACCAGCATCTTGCAAATAAGCTCCAGCTTGATATAGTCTGACATACTAATACTATCCCACAATGAACTAGTCAAACAACAGGCAATGATGCTTCTACGTGGGCAGAAAGTGGAATATTCACGTAAAAAAGGTCTCATGAAGCAATCAATTGCAAAGGGGACTCACCTCTGTCCATGGGTGCTCAGCCCCAACAGGCTCTCCCAACCTGTGAACGTGTGCAACTGAATAGAAGGATCCGGGCGGCACAAATCCAATTCAAATAGGTGTACATAAAAGGTATGCTTTATTCCAATATTAAAAGACACATATATGGCAAGCAGACATAAAGACAAGACCAATATAATCTAACGCGTTTCACATGTAATATTGCGCTTACACATAACGCAAAACGCGTTAGACTATATTAGTCTTGTCTTTATGTCTGCTTGCCATATATGTGTCTTTTAATATTGGAATAAAGCACACCTTTTATGTATACCTATTTGCATTGGATTTGTGCCGCCCGGATCCTTCTATTTAGTTGCACAATGAACTAGTCACCGATATCTCAGTGTTATTGCCAATTTATCAAGCTACACACGTGTCAAACATTATCCTAGTCATGCCACATGTGCCGACTTGGAGTAGTGTACTCTTTATGGTGTAACAAAGTACAGAGAAAAGCGGTGTAACTTAACTTGCTCACATTAAAGCTCTAGCGCACACACCAAAGTACAGGCAGAAAATAAGCAATGTCAGCAGATTAGAACCTCCCCCCCCACCACCACAAACTATCTTCTGATTCACAGATACGGCCCAATTTACAGTCATATCAAACATTCTTTGCCTAACAAAGAACATTCTATCAGTCTTTTTAGTTACTTTCTTTCAAATAGAAAGAGTCTGCAAGTTTTGGATGGATGAAAACCCCAGTGAGAGATTCATTCCGAGGCTTCCTACTGTCCCGGAATATATGCAGAGAAATTGAAGGGCTTTTGCTTCCTATTTAAGCAAACACAGACTCAGATAATGAGCATGTCTGGGGTTTTCTATCCCCTAATTATCCACACCTTCCACATGACTTTGGGGAGCTGTTTGACACTAGACTATATATTATGAAAGGAAAAGAAAGCAGAATATCTCTCGCTGTTTTTTTACTGACACATGAGAGTCATTTTCAAAGTCTTATCAACTCACAAGTTCTCTCTAGACCATTTTCTTGAGTTCACATTTTTTCGGCTAACTAGTTGTAGGAAAATAAGTGAAACTTGGGAAAATTAACCCCGTAGCATATGAAAGAGATAGTAATGTTTCACAAAAACAGCAGCTCCAATTAATCATCATAGTATTTGGGCCATGGAGAATGTTATTTCAATACTGTCAGAGATGTAATTCAAGAGTAATTCAATGATAAAGTTTCCCCTCCCGCCCCCTTTACCTAGTGTAAGCCATCTCTTCTCAGATGTGGAATCCAGTCCATAGACCAGACAGATAACAGCAGGGGACAATCTTCTTCCTATGAGAACAATGAAAGCCCTGCCCCCCTTGACAAGTTTTTCAGGTTTTTCCCTTATCTTAATTGAAGATTGTCCCTCTGTGCAATCTACCTGGGCACCTCCCTTCTGCTCTGGCTGAGCAGTGTTACATCAGTAAAAGGGGCGGGAGGGGGATACTTTGTCATTGAATTACTCTTGAACTACAACTCTGACAGAATTTAAATAACACTCTCCAAAGTCCAAATACTATGATGATTAATTAGAGCTGTTTTTATTATGAAACATTACTATCCCTTTAATGTTTTCAAAAAGTAATAATAATTA
This sequence comes from Rhinophrynus dorsalis, assembly GCA_037306005.1. Classification (NCBI taxonomy): domain Eukaryota; kingdom Metazoa; phylum Chordata; class Amphibia; order Anura; family Rhinophrynidae; genus Rhinophrynus; species Rhinophrynus dorsalis. The sequence goes on from CM074722.1 coordinate 483,317,230, forward strand.
AAAAGAAACTCCAAAAAAACTGTGTATCAAAATAAAAAGGTATGGATGTAATTCTTTAACTCTTTTAGTGCCAGAGACATATCAAATGCTTTGCAGAATTATTTAATGAGAATGACATACTGATGTGCTAAAAGTTGGATCAATTCTAGAACAAACCAGCTATAGGGGATCAGTTCCCCAAAATCCCTTTAATTCAGTCATTCAGGGGTCCCTAAATGGTGTGCAGCCACATGGGAACCCCTGAATTCCATGATGTTCCAGGACCATCATGGGTCCTTAAAGGGATAGTATTGCTTGAAAATAATTGTATTTTATATTGTAGCCCTTAAAAAAACATTAAAAATTATATAAGTCTTATCTCCCAAACCTTTTTGGTGTTGTGGGAGATATTAGCAAGTAAAGTTAATAATAATAAAATTAAAGTTCCCTTTTCCTGGCTGTTTTAGACAAGTTTGCCATCTAGTGGACAGATTTGGAATTCGGTCCACAGATCAGCGGGCAGATCTTTAGCAGTGCTGAGATCACGATCTTTAAAAAGAACTACTTCATTGGAACTGTCTACAAAGTGTACCTGGCTTGCAAGCACACTTTGAAGACCATTCCAATGAAGAAATTCTTTTTAAAGATAGTGATCTCGGCTCTGCTGAAGAGCCGCAGCCGGTCTGTGGACCGGATTCAAAATCTGAAGGCTTGAGCAGTGACATCACACCAGGGGAAACTTTACTTGCTAATATCTCCCAAACCATAAAGGTTTAGGAGATAAGACTTATATCATTTTTAATGTTTTTTTAAGGGCTACAATATAAAATAAAATGATTTTCAAGCAATACTATCCCTTTAAAGCAAGTTTTCCCATGTCGGTCCTGGTACATCATGGGTCCATAATGGGTTTAGTTGAAGAAGCAATAAGCTTTTTTTTAACTGATAGAACCATATATTTAGTTTACTCCTACTTCTGGGATATCCATCTTGTCTGAGTTCTCTGAGTCCACTTCAATTCAGACACCAGCAAGGTGGAGAAGGGGTACTGGTATGGGCTGGTATTATCAAAGATGAGGTAGTTGGACCTTTTTGGGTTGAAGATGGCCTCAAACTCAACTCCCAAACCTACTGCCAGTTTTTAGAAGACACTTTCTTCAAGCAGTGGTACAGGAAAAAGTCTGTATGTTTCAAGAAGACCATGATTTTTATGCAGGACAATGTTCCATTGCACGCATCAAAGTATTCCACTGCGTGGCTAGCCAGTAAAGGTCTTAAAGGGATAGTAATACTCCATTTTATCTTTATTTTATTTTGTAGGCATTAAAAAAACATGAAGAACGATATAAGTCTTATCTCTCGAACCTTTATGGTTTGAGAGATATTCACAAGCAAAGTTTCCCCTCCCGCCCCTTTTACCTAGTGTAAGCCATCTCTTCTCAGATGTGGAATGCAGTCCATAGACCAGACAGATAACAGCAAGGGACAATCTTCTTCCTATGAGAACAATGAAAGCCCTGCCCCCTTGACAAGTTTTTCAGGTTTTTCCCTTATCTTAAGTGAAGATTGTCCCTCTCTGCAATCTACCTGGGCACCTCCCTTCTGATCTGGCTGAACAGTGTTACATCAGTAAAATGGGCAGGAGGGGGATACTTTGTCATTGAATTACTCTTGAACTGCAACTCTGACAGAATTAAAATAACACTCTCCAAAGTCCAAATACTATGATGATTAATTAGAGCTGCTTTTATTATGAAACATTACTATCCCTTTAAAGATGATAAAATAATGACATGGCCCCCTTCCCCACCTGACCTAAACCCTATTGAGAACTTGTGGGCCCTTAAACGGAAGATTTACGCTAAAGGAAAACAGTACACCTCTCTGAACAGTGTCTGGGAGGCTGTGGTTGCTGCTGCACAAAAAGCTGATCGTCAACAGGTCAAGAAACTGACAAACTCCATGAATGGAAGGCTTATGACTGTTACTGAAAAGACGGATGGCTATATTGGTCACTGATTTTTTTTTGGAAATGTCACAAATGTTTATTTGTAAATTTTGAGTTGTTTGTTTAGTATTCTCACTTCAATAGCTGAAAGTAAACACGTAAGTTGGGAAAATTATAATTTTTCATTAAGTTGAATAAGAATTATGCACAATAATAGTTGACCAATAATTGTGCATACATAGATATTCTCCTAAGAAAGCCAAAACCTCACTTTGACTTTCTTAAATATTCAGGTTTAAGGTTTCTTAACATTTTGGATTGACGGAGAGCACTGTAGTTGTTCAATAATAAAATTAATCCTCAAAAATACAACTTGCATAATAATTGTGCACACAGTGTAAGCACTGTAGAGAGAAGTGATCTACACGTTATCACCTCTTTATCACATCTTAGTGCATAACCACTCTACTTTTCAGGGGAGATGGGCAAAAGCGTTTGCCTAAAAAAGAGAAAAGTGTGAAAACCGCCTTCTGTGAGGATTCCAGCAAAACGTGTTGTTTTTCCACTTTTTTTTTACTCTGAAGATATATTGACCACCCAGCCTTGTGCCACTGCTCTGGTAGCCATAGAACCACACATACTGAACCCCAGCCCTGTGCCAGTGCAATGGCAGCCATAGCATCACATATGCTGACCCCAGCCTCTCCCACTGTAACCACAGAAACACACATACTGACTCCCCCCAGCTTTAAACCACAATAGCCATGAAATCACACATCCTACCCACTTTCTGCCTTTTCCTGTCAAGGGGGATGGGACTTAACTATCCTTGTGTCATATAGTTGGTGGGTAGTGGGTGGAAGTGGGCAGAACAGGGTGGGGAGAAGGAGAAGTGGGTGGGAAGTGGGCAGAACAGGGTGGGAAGGAGGAGAAGTTGGTGGGGAGTGAGAGGAATAAAGTGAGAAGGAGGAGTAGTGGGTGGGAAGTGGGCACCAGGGTGGGAAAGAGGAGAAGTAGGAGGAACAGGGTAGGAATGAGGAGAAGTGGGAGGAACAGGGTAGGAAGGAGGAGAAGTAGGAGGAACAGGGTAGGAAGGAAGAGAAGTAGGAGGAACAGGGTAGGAAGGAAGAGAAGTAGGAGGAACAGGGTAGGAATGAGGAGAAGTGGGAGGAACAGGGTAGGAAGGAGGAGAAGTAGGAGAAACAGGGTAGGAAGGAGGAGAAGTAGGAGGAACAGGGTAGGAAGGAAGAGAAGTAAGCAGGAACAGGGTAGGAAGGAAGAGAAGTGGGAGGAACAGGGTAGGAAGGAGGAGAAGTAGGAGGAACAGGGTAGGAAGGAAGAGAAGTAGGAGGAACAGGGTAGGAAGGAAGAGAAGTAGGAGGAACAGGGTAGGAATGAGGAGAAGTGGGAGGAACAGGGTAGGAAGGAGGAGAAGTAGGAGAAACAGGGTAGGAAGGAGGAGAAGTAGGAGGAACAGGGTAGGAAGGAAGAGAAGTAAGCAGGAAGTGAAAGGAACAGGAAGAGAAGGAAGAGTAGTGGGCAGAGTTTCACCAAAAGCTCACCACCGGAGAAACAGCCTCTGTCCCAGTAGTTAACTCTTAAAACCGGAGCAGTGACTGTGACTCTGAGCAGAGTAGTCTGTTTGTGTCAGCCATGAGCCAGGAATGGTTGTTACTAAATGGTGACAGCCGGACAGAGCAGCACTGTACTTCTTGCGCTCTGTGATTCTGTTTCCCATATCCTTTGCATGCACAGTCAAGGGACTCACATCATTGAGTTCCCTGGCTGCGCATGTGTGCGGAACAGAGACAGAGGGCGGGAGGATGCACATTGCATGTGCTGTGGTCTCAGCAGGGGTCGACCCCTACAAACATAGGACCTGTCCCACTGCTCTGAGCACTACTCTGGTATTTAAAAGGTTTGGTAGGCTTAGGCACTCTGCCTGTTTCAGTCTGAAATAACTTCCAGCAACTATCATGTTCGCCTCCATGGACACATGACATCCAGGACTGATTAAAGATTTTACTTTTTCAGCCAAAGATTAACAATGCATTGGATACCTTTCTGGCATCCAAAGGGTTACAGACAAAATTGGTACAGGCCATTAGGATTTTGTGGCCATAGTAATGTATGTGGGAGGATTATGAGGAGGCGTTAGTTCTCCTTTAAATACATTTTTTGAGAGAGCCCTGGAGATTGCTTTTTCTGCCGCTCCAGTGTTGTGAGTCATAGAATTGGTTCATTATTTTTAGAACCATACGATTAAAAATTCTGCAACAGAACCGTCAGGAATCTTGTGTTGTTACAATCTCTCCTCTGCTGTTTGCACATTGATAGATGCCTCTGCCGGTTCAAAGACCGGAGCCACGACTGTGCTGACCTATTGGTTTAGTGTTTTTACAGGAGAACATGAAAAAGGACAAAGACCTTCTGACCAGCTCTCACTAGTGATCCTTAAAAGGTGTTTAATCAAAGAATTGATTTCTTCAGATTGGAGCAGCCTGTCTATTAAAGTCTGGTATTGACGTCCCGTCACCCATCACCTTGATAAGCTGAATGCCAAGGAGAGGACCTTCCCTATACTTTCCCACAGGGGGCCCTATGCTCAAAAGAAAACTGAGAAATTTTGGAGGAAGCCAACTGAGTGTTAGGGGACAAATGAAACTCATTTATATAAACAGGGTTTTTATTTAACCCTTTGAATGCTACAAAGGTCTCCAGTGCACTGCTTTGCAGTCTCAAAAGGGTTCCATCACATTGCTTTGCATACCTCTCTAAAAGGCCCAGATTTCCCAATAGGCAGAGTAGGCAACTGCCTAGAGCTACACATTTTGAGGGGTGTCTTAGCAGTGCTGGCCACACCCACATTTGGAATTGTGGGTGTGGCCAGATCAATGTTACTCTCCCTGCACCAGTTTTATACTGCTTTACAGACTATTATTTAATAACATGTAAAGGATTATATATATTGTTGCAGGGGTACTGAGATTGCTCTGCCACACCCACAACTCAAAATATGGGTGTGTCACACCTAATGCAGCACCCCTCACATTTTGGAGCGCTAGACAATTGCCTACTCTCCCTAATGGCATTTCAGTCCCTGACTGGATCTATGTTGACAAGTGATTCAAACTTCCTCTGGGGCTTTAAAGGGATAGTAATGGTTCATAATAAAAGCAGCTCTAATTAATCATCATAGTATTTGGACTTTGGAGAGTGTTATTTCAATTCTGTCAGAGTTGTAGTTCAACAGTAATTCAATGACAAAGTATCCCGCTCCCACCCCTTTTACTGATGTAACACTGCTCAGCCAGAGCAGAAGGGAGGTGCCCAGGTAGACTGCAGAGAGGGACAATCTTCAATTAAGATAAGGGAAAAACCTGAAAAGCTTGTCAAGGGGGGCAGGGCTTTCATTGTTCTCATAGGAAGAAGATTGTCCCCTGCTGCTATCTGTCTGGTCTATGGACTGCATTCCACATCTGAGAAGAGATGGCTTACACTAGGTAAAAGGGGCGGGAGAGGAAACTTTGCTTGTGAATATCTCTCAAACCATAAAGGTTTGAGAGATAAGACTTATATCGTTCTTCATGTTTTTTTAATCCCTACAAAATAAAATAAAGTTAAAACGAAGTATTACTATCCCTTTAAAGGTAAAGTTGTCTTCATCTTAAAGTTCCCTTGTAGTCTTGTAGTGAATCTGCAATCCGTTTTTTTTTTATATGATTCTTTATTGCCCGTGATATTGACTTGATGATCTAAGAAAATGCACAGAGGCAAGTGGACTGGCACTTTTTATGAAGGACTGAGAGCATGAACGAGCTCAGTCTGTGCCTTTACAATGACCTGTACATTGACCTGGGTGTGCATTAGCAAGACAGCGCCAGGTCATATGCCAGAATCCTCCATCATCAGAGGAGGTGGGAACGAGACAATACTTTGTGGGGGGCACAAAAGAGGATTGACAGGCTGCTGTACGGAGCTACACTGCAGCCTGTACAGAACTAACGTCACCATCGTAACTTTACACGGCAATATCTCAGGCAATAAAGAATTATACTGAAAATAAGCGGATTACAGATTCAGTACCAGGGAACTTTAAGATGAAGACAACTTTACTAGAGGTGAGAGTTGTTCCCCTTTAAAGCCCCAGAGGAAGATTGACTCACATGTCAACAGAGATCCAGTCAGGGACCGAAATGTCATTAGGCAGAGCAGGCAATTGTCTAGAGCTCTAAAATGTGAGGGGTGGTGCCTTAGGTGTGACACACCCATATTTTAAGTTGTGGGTATGGCAGAGCAATCTCAATATCCCTGCAGAAATGTGCATAATCTTTTACATGTTATTATTTAACCCCTTGGATGCTAAATCTCAAACATATTGTGCAATGCTTTTTTTTGCTTGTTATTGGCCAAGGGTACTTTCTGTACCAGGATATAGTGGATGAGACTGGGATCATGTGAGGAGTGGGGGTGTGGCCATGGGTGGAGCTAATTGCACCTAAAGTGCCTTGCCTAGGGGCACCTGGGATGGAAATCTGGCCCAGGACACGGTGCTATTCCCCACAGGAGGGTCTCAGATCGTCTTTGACAAAGAAGAAAAGCAAAAGGTAAAGTATGTGTTTTTGCAGGTGATACAAAGATCTGCAACAGGGTAGAGATTCATGGATGAATAAGACAAATGATAAATGATTTAGGAGAATAGGCAAGAAGGCAGCAGCTGCAATTTAATGTTAATAAATGTAAAATAATGCATGTGGGAAGTAAGAATCCAAAGGCAGAATATAGAATTAAGGGTACTGTGCTGTTGGAGACAATAGAGGAAAGGGATTTGGGAGTAATTATTTCTAATGACTTAAAGGTAGGCAGGCAATGTAACAGAGCAGTGAGGAATGGAAGCAGGGTGCTGGGTTGTATAGCTAGGGGCATTAGTAGCAGTAAAAGGAAGTGGTCATGCCACTCTACAGATCTCTAGTTAGACCTCACCTAGAGTATTGTGTACAGTGCTGGAGACCCTATCTCCAGAAGGATAAAGATACTCTAGAGGGAATTCAGAGAAGGGCTAATAAAATGGTGAATGGATTACAGGAAAATAAATATCATGATACACTAAATGATCTGAACATGTATAGACTGGAGGAGAAAAGAGAGAGAGGAGATATGATAGAAACACTCAAATACTTGAAGGGATTCAACAAAATACAAGAAGGAATTACATTTCAAAGGCTAAAAGGTCATAGTCTAAAACTAGAGTGACAGAGGCTTAGATGTAATGTAAGAAAGTTTTACTTCACTGAAAGAGTGGTAGATAAGTGGAATAACCTACCAGCCGAAGTGGCAGAGGTTAATACAGTGATGGAATGTAAGCATGCATGTGATAGGCATAAAGATAATCCTGAACATAAGAAAAGACCAAGGACCAAATAAGGTTTGAGGTTTTTACAGTAGGAAAATGGGCAGACTAGATGGGCTGAATTATTCTTATCTGTTGCCAAATTGTATGTTTCTGTGTTTACATTGTCAGGAGCTACTGAACCATGATTCCTAACACACAATCTGACAGGTAACCCTTTTAGTGACAAGAGTGGTGTCTAACCTATTGCTTTGCAATGCATTGGGATACATCTCTAGTGCTCAAAGAAGAAGAAAAGAAAAAGGGCTGGTGTGACGGGGGTACAATGGTTACTGCTTGGTAGACCGAGGGTTAAGCGATATATCCAGCCAGACAAAAAGATAATAAATCGCATTTATTAGAGAGGTCACGTCACACAAACATAGGACAACAATTATAGAGGTGTGCCGGCAAAGCTGCACAGATTGCCAGGTGTTACATATAATACTCACGGTCCATTTTAGCTTTATGCTGGAGCATAGTCCCACATAGTCCCACTAGAGGCAAGAGTGGACACTCCTCCCACTACACATGTTGGATTACATGAAGGTTCTTTGTATCTTTTAGTCCTGACACAGGAGTTGGGAAAGGCATCCTGAGAGATCACCCCCAGCCACTTTCTTTAGCCTTGGGCCATAGCCACCGTTTAGCTTCCTGGCCACAATTCTTGTGGTGGGAACATCAGGGTACTTCTGTGGCTGAAGCCGCCTTGACTTACAGCCCACAGCTGAAAAGGGCACCTGGCCACTACAGTGCCCACTCACTCTAACTCTTCCGGTGAGGGCACTCACCAGTCCCAGTTTCTCCAGTACTCCTTTAGGAAGCACATGGACCCTAGGCCTCCCACCATTATGGAGAGGCCTCCTCTCCTCTTCCTACATTTTTACACTCTGTCTTCTCTCTCTCTTCTTAGCCTTTTTTCTACCCACCCCCTACAGGATCTGATTAGTGTTGAGCGAGCGTGCTCGGCCGATGCTCGGATCGGCTCGAGCATCGCTCTGCTCTGCACATGGCGGTACTCGTACGAGTACCGCCATGTGCTCGCCCGACATGCTCGGGTGAAGAGGATCTGTGCCGGAAGAGGCACAGATCCGAAGACGCTCCGCTGGACCACCAGGGAATGGAGGTACGGGGGCATTGCGGAGATGAAGGGGGCATTGCGGAGATGAAGGGGGACATTATGGAAGAGGGGCATAGACTCTATGCCCCTCTTCCACAATGTCCCCCTTCATCTCCGCTATGCCCGTCTTCCACAATGTGCCCCTTCATCTCCGCTATGCCCCTCTTCCACAATGTCCCCCTTCATCTCCTATGCCATAGAGGAGATGAAGGGGGACATTGTGGAAGAGGAGCATAGCGGAGATGAAGGGGGACATTGTGGAAGAGGGGCATAGAGTCTATGCCCCTCTTCCACAATGTCCCCCTTCATCTCCGCTATGCCCCTCTTCCACAATGTCCCCCTTCATCTCCGCTATGGCATAGGAGATGAAGGGGGACATTGTGGAAGAGGGGCATAGCGGAGATGAAGGGGGACATTGACCAGGCACCCTCCGCTCATCAGAGCAGGGGGTGCCTGGTTTAATGCTCGAGTGCTCCCATTCATTTGAATGGGGCTCGGGTGCTCGGCCGAGCACTCGAGCATCAGGGGGTGCTCGGTCAGAGCACCCGAGCACCCGAGCATCGGGGTGCTCGCTCATCTTTAGATCTGATATCACAGGTAACATTTTCAAGTTCTCTTTTTGCTTAGCCTGATGAAAGGGGGAAGGTACACACATTCCACAAACAGATTTGCCCTACTCCCTCTATCTGACCAAAACTGGCTATCTCATAACACAGTCTCTGTGGTCAGCTAGACTGGATGGCACCATCCCTTTGTACATCATACACACTAACCAACCCATTCAATGCTGTTAAAATGGCCAACGCTTTCTAGTGCATGCACGCACAGGAGACATTAATGTTTTCAAGAATGGAAACACATATGAAATAATGGAGATCACTGAAAACATACAGGGTTCATTCTCAGGTTAACAACCATTCCGTCACAGCTCACGTATGCTATTCTTATCTTACTGGATGTAAGCAGCTGTTTGTGGTGATGTCAGCAGCTGCTAGTCAAGACAGAAAATGGCTATGATTGGAGCTTTGAGCCAACAGGCTCCTTTCATGTAGGCTACATCACAACTGCACCCTCTGCACCCCCAATAGTGACACACCTGGTCCTGCCTGGTATGACATCAGAAGCTTGAGTTAAAGATACTCCCACCCTGTAGAATTTGAGAATAAGAGTAGAAAAAATGGCCAAAAAATGATAAATTATCACGGGACCAGAAAAGAATCAAACCCTCCTAGGGACACCCCTTGGACCCAACAAGGGACATCCGTACATTACAAATTAAAAGGTTCAGGATTCCCCTCCCTGTTCTACCTCATCTGTCACCACAAAATGCATTTAAATCCATGGAATGTGGGTTACCTTTTTTTATCCCGTATGGCGAAGTCAGTTTGCTCCATAATTGCTAAATTTCTCTTAGTATATCTGCTTTATACTATATGTGTAAAAGTGCTTTACTGTTGAGAACACCAGGGGAACCCCCACTCATTGCAGAATGAGCTGCTGCTTGAGGCCCACATTTGGTCAGAGGGCCCCAAAGAGTTTATATATCATACAGACATAAGTCCATTCTAATTATGTAAGACTGTATATATTATTAGATAGGGAAATGTGCAGACTGGATGGGCCAGATGTTTTTTTTTTCCGCTCTCAGAATCTATGTTTCAATGTTTATATCCTCTTTTATGGCCTTGTCAATGTTTGGCTAAGCTGCTCTAACTCTGCAGCTTGACTCTGCTGTCTGAGCTAATCTAGTGCTCTGCTATCCATTACTGCTGCCTTCCCTTTCCTTGATCAAACTGAATCAGCTGACTTCTCTGTGTTTGCTCACCTGATTGTTATCAACCAACCCTCTCAGGGTATTTAAAGCAGCTTGGCTCACTTTCTGGTTGCCCTTGTGTTTGATTCTGGCTGCAAGCGCGTTATCCTGAGTTGCTGATTATCTGTGCATGACCTGGCTTCCTATGACGTCCCTTGTGGCTCCTGACTCCTGGATTGTTCCTGACGTCGTTGATCTCCATATAACTTTTAAACTACAATAAAGTAAGGACATAAATACAGTGCAATATGTTACTATTAACCCCTTAAAGGGTCAGTAATATCCCAAAAAAATTTCTTACAGTTTTGTAGAGCTTCACAAAATAAACTGTATGGCAAAAATCTTATCTCTCAAACCTCTAGGGTTTGAGAGATATAGACATTGAAAGCTCCCCTCCTTCTCCTGATGTCAGCGCTGTGCTGACAGCAGGAGATCCCGGTTCGTGCCAGGACCGTCAAGGGTCCTTAAGTGGTTAATTTACAGAAGACTCTGCAAAATAATTGTAAATAGACATTACTATCCTTTTAGATTTTAGAACTTGAACAGTAAATGAACAACTCTAGCCAAGAATCTCAGACTGAATAAAACATAACCACAGCAAGCACCTCAAGATGTCCCTAATAGTGTTGAGCGAGCATGCTCGGCCGATGCTCGGATCGGCTCGAGCATCGCTCTGCTCGGCACATGGCGGTACTTGTACGAGTACCGCATGTGCTCGCCCGCCATGTTCGGGTCTCCTCCCCGCACGTTTTGCGGCTGCTGCGCAGCCAATAAACGTACAGGGAGGCTCTGACATCGGTGTAATGCCAGCAGCCATGTTGGCTGCTGGCATTACACTGATTGGCTGGCCAGAACCCGTGGTCGGGTGCTGTATAGCACCTGACCAGCGAGTTCGGCTCAGTCTTAGCCAGGGAGAGCTGAGGATAGGAAGGGAAAGTCAGTGTAGGGAGGAAAAAAAGCAAAATTGTGAAAAAAAAGAACCAAAAGTCCTTTTTAGGACTACTGTGTGTGGGGGCAGCAGGTTATTTTGTGTGGGGGGAAAAAAAAAAAAAAAAAAAAAAAATATATATATATATATTCTGTTTAGTGTGCAAAGTTGCAGATTAGAGCACATTCTGTTTAGTGTGCACAGTTGCAGATTAGAGCACATTCTGTTCAGTGTGCAAAGTTGCAGATTAGAGCACATTCTGTTTAGTGTGCAAAGTTGCAGATTAGAGCACATTCTGTTTAGTGTGCAAAGTTGCAGATTAGAGCACATTCTGTTTAGTGTGCAAAGTTGCAGATTAGAGCACATTCTGTTAAGTCTTCAAACTAAAATATCAAAGTCACATATTCCATTCAGTGTGCGTCGCCGCAGTTTAGCAGCACATTCTGTGTACTGTGCAGAGTTGCAGAATAGGAAGAAATACTGTTAAGTCTTCAAACTAAAATATCAAAGTTACATATTTCATTCAGTGTGCTTCGCCGCAGTTTAGCAGCACATTCTGTGTACTGTGCAGAGTTGCAGAATAGGAAGAAATACTGTTAAGTCTTCAAACTAAAATATCAAAGTCACATATTCCATTCAGTGTGCTTCGCCGCAGTGTAGCAGCACATTCTGTGTACTGTGCAGAGTTGCAGAATAGGAAGAAATACTGTTAAGTCTTCAAACTAAAATATCAAAGTCACATATTCCATTCAGTGTGCTTCGCCGCAGTGTAGCAGCACATTCTGTGTACTGTGCAGAGTTGCAGAATAGGAAGAAATACTGTTAAGTCTTCAAACTAAAATATCAAAGTCACATATTCCATTCAGTGTGCTTCGCCGCAGTGTAGCAGCACATTCTGTGTACTGTGCAGAGTTGCAGAATAGGAAGAAATACTGTTAAGTCTTCAAACTAAAATATCAAAGTCACATATTCCATTCAGTGTGCTTCGCCGCAGTGTAGCAGCACATTCTGTGTACTGTGCAGAGTTGCAGAATAGGAAGAAATACTGTTAAGTCTTCAAACTAAAATATCAAAGTCACATATTCCATTCAGTGTGCTTTGCCGCAGTGTAGCAGCACATTCTGTGTACTGTGCAGAGTTGCAGAATAGGAAGAAATACTGTTAAGTTTTCAAACTCAAATATTAAAGTCACATATTCCATTCAGTGTGTGTCACCGCAGTTTAGCAGCCTATTCTGTGTACTCTGCACAGTTGCAGAATAGGAAGAAATACTGTTAAGTTTTCAAACTCAAATATTAAAGTCACATATTCCATTCTGTGTTCGTCACCGCAGTTTAGCAGCCTATTCTGTGTACTCTGCACAGTTGCAGAATAGGAAGAAATACTGTTAAGTTTTCAAACTCAAATATTAAAGTCACATATTCCATTCAGTGTGTGTCACCGCAGTTTAGCAGCCTATTCTGTGTACTCTGCACAGTTGCAGAATAGGAAGAAATACTGTTAAGTTTTCAAATTCAAATATTAAAGTCACATATTCCATTCAGTGTGTGTCACCGCAGTTTAGCAGCCTATTCTGTGTACTCTGCACAGTTGCAGAATAGGAAGAAATACTGTTAAGTTTTCAAAGTCAAATATTAAAGTCACATATTCCATTCAGTGTGTGTCACCGCAGTTTAGCAGCCTATTCTGTGTACTCTGCACAGTTGCAGAATAGGAAGAAATACTGTTAAGTTTTCAAACTCAAATATTAAAGTCACATATTCCGTGTAAGATGAAGAAGGCGGGTAAAAAGGGACGGGGAAGTGGACGTGATCCTGATAGTTCAGGGCGCGGGTCAGGACGCGGAGAAACTGTGCCTGGTGCCAGAGCACAAGAAAGAAAGACATCCACCATACCTAGCTTCATGTCTAATTTTACAGGGCGTCGCAGGACATCACTCTCGAGGTCCGACCACTGCGAACAGGTGGTCGGTTGGATGACAGCTGATACTGCTTCCAGTCGGTTAAGCACCACCCTGTCTTCCACCAAGTCAACTCTCAGTAGCCAAGAGTCTGGTCAACATAATCCTCACTCTGATCATCCTTCCTCCCACCATACACGGTCTGGTCAAAGAAGTGATCCCACACTGGGATATAGTGAGGAGCTCGTCTCATCACCAATCCTTCATTTGACCCTCTCTCCAAGCACGCTTGCAGAGGAACATGACATCTTGTGCCCTGATTCACAACCTCTAGAGGGTACCCAATCACAAGAAGATGACAGATGTGAACGGCATTTAAGGTCAAAGGAAGTAGTGGATGATGATGATGATGATGAGACACAGTTGCCATTAAATCAACCACTATTTCCGTCTCAAGACCTTGTTGAGGAGAATGTTATACAGTTGTCAATGACTGAGTATGTGGTGGGATCAAGACATGAGGAGGATGATCAGAGTGAGGAAGTGAAGGAGGACTTGGTGGACGATGAGGTGACTGACCCCACCTGGGAAGGTGTAGAGCCGAGCGATGACAGCAGTCCTGAGGGTGAGCCATCTGCAGCACCGCAACAGGCTGGAAGAGGCAGTGGTGTGGCTACAGAAAGAAGGCGGACCGCACCAAACCGGCCCGCAAATGTTCCACGGAGCACCCCCTTGCGTAAATCTCCCTTGCCAAAGGGTAGGTGTTCCGCGGTATGGCGTTTTTTTAAGGAAAGTGCGGACGACAAAAGAATTGTAGTTTGCAACCTGTGCCACACCAGAATGAGCCGAGGCATGAACACTAGAAACCTCACCACCACCAGCATGATCCGACACATGGCATCCAAGCACCGTAGTAAGTGGGAGGAACGCCTGGATCGCCCATCTGTGTCTGCAGGCCACACCACTGCCTCCTCTTCCCCTGTTTTCGGTGCCGGCCAATCGCCTGTCGAAGGCGCAGGCCCGCATACCTCCCGCCCTGCACCTGTACCATCTGAAGCACCATCAGCGACCACATCCACTTCCCTGTCCCAGCACAGCGTCCAAATGTCGTTACCCCAGGCATTTGAGCGCAAGAGAAAATACCCAGCCACCCACCCACAGGCCATAGCACTAACCTCACACCTTTCCAAATTACTGGCCATCGAAATGCTGCCATTTAGGCTTGTGGACACTGAGTCCTTCCGCAGCCTGATGGCAGCAGCTGTCCCTCGGTACGCGGTCCCCAGCCGCCACTACTTTTCCCGGTGTGCCATCCCCGCATTACACCACCATGTGTCCCGTAACATCACCCGTGCCCTGACCAACGCAGTTACTGGGAAGGTCCACTTAACGACTGACACATGGACAAGTGCTTGTGGCCAGGGACGCTACATTTCCCTGACGGCACACTGGGTGAATGTCGTGGAGGCTGGGAGCGACTCGGACCCTGGGATGGCACGGGTGCTACCCACGCCGAGGATTGCGGGCCCTACCTCCATCAGGGTTTCCGCCAGCACCTACGTTATTGGCTCCTCCTCCTCCGTTTCCACCTCCGAATTCTCTACACGCAGCGCCACTCCCCCATCAGCCAGTAGCTGGAAGCAGTGTAGCACTGCAGTGGGGAAGCGTCAACAGGCCGTGCTGAAGCTGATCTGCCTTGGGGACAAACAGCACACGGCCTCAGAGCTGTTGCAGGGGATTAGTCACCAGACCGAGCAGTGGCTCTCGCCACTCAACCTGCAACCAGGCATGGTTGTGTGTGATAATGGGCGTAACTTGGTGGCGGCTTTGGAGCTCGGCAAGCTCACACACGTACCATGCCTAGCGCATGTATTTAATTTAGTGGTTCAGCGATTTCTAAAAACCTACCCCAATGTGCATGATCTCTTGACCAAGGTGCGCCGCGTGTGTGCACATTTCCGTAAGTCATCTACAGCTTCGGCCGGCCTGTTGAAGCTGCAGCAGCGCTTACAATTGCCAGCTCACCGGCTGCTGTGTGACGTGAGCACGCGCTGGAACTCCACCTTCCACATGTTGGCCCGGCTTTGTGAGCAGCAGAGGGCAGTAGTGGAGTACCAGCTGTTACATGGTCGTCGCCTCTCCGTTCAACTTCCTGTAATCAGAAGTGAGGAGTGGGAATGGATGTCAGACCTCTGCGAGGTTTTACGCAATTTTGAGGAATCGACACAGATGGTGAGCGACGATAACGCTATTATCAGTGTAACCATCCCACTTCTGTGTCTACTGAAACGCTCGCTGCTCACAATTAAAACCGACGCTTTGCATGTGGAAGAGGTGGAAATGGGGGAGGAAGAGCTTACACAAGGTGATAGCCAGAGCACCCTCACTTCGTCTTCTCAGCGACAATTGGAGGAGACGGAGGAGGAGGAGGAGGAGGAGGAGGAAGACACGGTTGCCTCCGCTACAGAGGGTAGCCATGGAACTTTAGTTCCATCTCTTCAGCGTGGGTGGGCAGAAGAGGAGGAAGAGGATGAGGATATTGAGAGTCATCCTCCTGGTGAGGACAGCGAAATCTTGACTGTTGGTACTCTGGCACACATGGCTGACTTTATGTTAGGCTGCCTTTCCCGTGACCCACGCGTTGTACGCATTTTAGACAACACGGATTACTGGGTGTTCACCCTTCTGGACCCCCGCTACAAAGAGAATTTCTCATCTCTCATTCCTCCGGTGGAGAGGACAAGCAAAATGGTGCAATACCAGAAGGTTCTTGTTGAAAAATTGCTCCAAAATTTTCCATCTGACAACGCTGGCGGCAGAGTACGTGCTACCTTGGCCAACCGAGAAGGGGAGAAAAGGGGAGCACACAGCAGTTCCGACAAAGGCAGGGCAACACTCTCCAAGGCGTGGGACACCTTCATGACACCCCGCCAGCACCCTCACCCTGATGCGCAGCCTAGTGTCACAAGGAGGGAAAAGTTTTGGAAGATGGTGAAGGAGTACGTAGCAGACCGTGTCAGCGTCCTCAATGATCCCTCTGTGCCTTACAACTACTGGGTGTCCAAGCTGGACACGTGGTATGAACTGGCACTCTACGCCTTGGAGGTGCTGGCCTGCCCTGCCGCCAGCGTTCTGTCTGAGCGGGTATTTAGTGCTGCTGGTGGCATCATAACAGATAAGCGTATCCGCCTTTCCACCGACAATGCTGATAGGTTGACACTTATAAAAATGAACAAGGCCTGGATTTCCCCTGACTTCTCCACTCCACTGGAGGAAAGCCCCGGGGGAACATAAACTCACTTTATATATGTTATTTACAATGATGTGAATACTCTGTATTCCCATTCACCCCTTTCACCCAAAAAACGGGTATATGGTTGACTCTTAATCTTCTCATCCTCCTCCTCCTCTTCCATATGCCCTGTGCTATAATTTTTATATAGGGCCAGCTCACCAGCGGGCCCTGTGATATAATTTTTATATAGGGCCAGCTCACCAGCGGGCCCTGTTTGACAATTTTTATATAGGTCAGCTCACCAGCGGGCCTTCTCATATAATGTTTTATTGGGTCAGCTCTCTAGCGGGCCCTCTCATATAATGTTTTATAGCGTCAGCTCACTAGCGGGCCTTCGCATATAATGTTTTATAGCGTCAGCTCACTAGCGGGCCTTCGCATATAATGTTTTATAGCGTCAGCTCACTAGCGGGCCTTCGCATATAATGTTTAGGATGGTCAGCTCTGCAGCAGACCCTCACCCATAATGTTTTAGATGGTCAGCTCAGCGCACGTTTCCCTCTTAATCATGGCCTCAGTTCAATAAAATCAAGGAAATCTTTGGGAGAATTTGCCTCTGCGCACGTTTCCCTCTTAATCATGGCCTCAGTTCAGAAAATCAAGGAAATTTTTGGGAGAATTTGCCTCTGCGCACGTTTCCCTCTTAATCATGGCCTCAGTTCAGAAAATCAAGGAAATTTTTGGGAGAATTTGCAGATGATATACAAGTAAATATACAGCAAATATTGTTTGGTAACAATTTTTCGCCTAAAGTCGTTTTTATTTTCCTTTTTGTGTGTTTTATGGTCAGTCTGTAAAAATGGCGTACTACGGGCGAAAGATCGTTCCCAGCAGCGATGTTGGAGTCCAAGATGCATCCAGACATCCTCCCTATGCTGTCCCTGAACCATTTCTGTGGTGTTTCCATCCTTTTCTGCCCTTTTCCTATGGACCAGGCACCCTCCCCTCATCAGAGCAGGGGGTGCCTGGTGTAATGCTCGAGTCCTCCCATTGACTTCAATGGGGCTCGGGTGCTCGGCCGAGCACTCGAGCCTCAGGGGGTGCTCGGTCAGAGAACCCGAACACCCGAGCATTGGGGTGCTCGCTCATCACTAGTCCCTAACACATCCCCAGACTGTCTGTTCTACCGGATGATTCCCATCCTTTCAATATTGGCAAGTGAGTTGTAAATGATGATACCTTTTAATTGATCAGCAGGAGAGTTCTTCAAAAGAGTGTAAAGAACGGTGGAAGAATTACAGGCTTCTTCTGCACGTCAAAGACAGCAGTAATCTTAAATTAATGCTACCAGAATGAACCATTCATTAGCCCAGAGAGGAGTTAACTGCCAACTTTCTCATCCACATTCTTTCCCCAGTAAGACATGTAAGCTAATGTACTATAAGGAACTGGAGTAGTTTTGAGGCAAACCAATTATACCATAAGGGACAAATAAAAATTACAGCTGATTTAACCCTTTGAGTGCCAGAGGGGTACGCAATGCATTGCTCTGCATTTTATGGATATGCACCTTATTGTTTGTTTACCCTGACATAGAGGGAGACCATAATTATGGTGTACTGCTAGTCGACTATTTTTTAATTGTTTTTATGTAATCTCCGTTGTGATATTTTTTGATGATAATAAAATTATTACTATTGGTCTCCTGTTTGAGTGCCTCATTTTTAGGGTTCTCCTGTCAGTGACGGGGTATACTCTTTATACATGTCCTGTCACTGTGTTGATTTCATTCAGTGTTCTTCAGAACTCAAGTGCACCTGGGTAATTCACCTTATATTTAGAGACCGTTACTTTTGATTGGTGCAGGCTATTTATATATATATATATTGACTTGTTCCCTTTGACGAAGATGGCAGAATTGGATGCAAAAAATGAGGGAAACATGTCTGAGAAATGACGGACCATGGTGTAAGAACTTTTTTATTCTAATTACAGACAATTTCAGTTACCACCACTTTCTGAACATCTCGCCCATTGAGTCGCTTTGGCACAACCTTCTGAAACTCAGATAACCAAGTGAGCATTGTCTATAGCAGCATCACACATACTTCAGTGGAATATTTTGTATTTACAGGCCAGGACATAGCAAGAAACTACTGGGCCATGGGATATGAGAAAATTGTCTTAATTTTTTTTTAAAAGGACTTGCCTGGGGAGGTGTCAGGTTTATCACCCTTATAGAAGTTTGTCTTAAAATGTAGATTATATAGCAAATAGGTGGAATAATGTATTAATTTATTTTTTAAATGTGTTATTTGGTCGAAATTCAACAAATAAATTCTGCCCTGCTCCCTCCTTGTGGACAGACTAGTGTTAGCAGCTCTGTACCGCAGTCTGTCACTCTACCACTGCTCCCTCTCTGGCCAATGAGAGAACTCCATCTTACATGCAGAAAGCCTCCATCATTGGAGGAGGCTGGATAGAGGGAGGAGTGCAGAGGAAGAGTGACAGACTGCGGTGCAAAGCTGGTAACCGCAGTCTGTCCGGAAGGAAGGCACAGGATCACTGTTAAAGGGATAGTAATGTTTCATAATAAAAGCAGCTCTAATTAATCATCATAGTATTTGGACTTTGGAGAGTGTTATTTCAATTCTGTCAGAGTTGCAGTTCAAGAGTAATTCAATTACAAAGTATCCCCCTTCCTCCCCTTTTACTGATGTAACACTGCTCAGCCAGATCAGAAGGGAGGTGCCCAGGTAGATTGCAGAGAGGGACAATCTTCAATTAAGATAAGGAAAAAACCTGAAAAACTTGTCAAGGGGGGCAGGGCTTTCATTGTTCTCATAGGAAGAAGATTGTCCCCTTCTGTTACCTGTCTGGTCTATGGACTGCATTCCACATCTGAGAAGAGATGGCTTACACTAGGTAAAAGGGGTGGGAGGGGAAACTTTGCTTGTGAATATCTCTTAAACCATAAAGGTTTGAGAGATAAGACTTATATCGTTCTTCATGTTTTTTTAATGCCTACAAAATAAAATAAAGATAAAACAAAGTATTACTATCCCTTTAAACATTTGATTTCGCCCAAACAAAGAATAAAAAAAATGACAATAGTATACCAGCTAGTCTCTACATAAACTTACTTTATACGACAAACTTGTATAGGGGTGAGATCCCCTTTAATGATTTTTTGTATTTGAACTATGCTTTATTACGTAACAGAAAAATATATACATAGAGAATGTTTGCATGACCCTTTAGAATCATGGGAAAGGTAGCCTTTCCAACAAGTCCTACCCATGATTCTAAAGGGCCATGTAAACATTCACAAGATAATAAAATGTGCATGTTCAGTTATATACTAAAGAAGGGTCTAAATGCAAAAAACATGTTGCATAGATGAGACATACTTTTAAAACAAACTATGAATCACATATTCCAAGGTTAAATTTCACCTATAAATATGATGCATATGTCTCTGAGAGAAGAGAGTGTATTAATGAACAGCACCTTCAGTCTTGAATATTTTTTTCTGTTCTGTGCTCATGTTCACCATGGCCAACAATCAGTGGCGTAACTATAGGGGTTGCAACCGCGACTGGGCCTGTCACTCCAGGGGCCCGGCTTCCCCCTGCGACCCCCTCCTCCTGCCACCGCAATCTCCCTCCCGCGCTCTAGTAATGCAGAGCGCTGGGAGATGACATCAGCTCCCAGCGCTCTGCATTACAGAAGAGGACAGCGCGGGAGCACATCGCACCAGCCCACCTCTCCTGCCACTCCACAGGACCACCAGGGACTGGGAGGTAGGAAATGGAGGCATTGTGGAGGGCCCGGGGGCCAATGTGTTTGGGGGTTCGGGGGGCCCATGTGTTCGGGGGTTGCCCATGTGTTCGGGGGTTGGGGGGGGGGCCCATGGCACTTCTTCCATCAGGGCCCGGACTGTTCTAGTTACGCTTCTGCCAACAATGCTTGTAGTCTGTAGGAGAACTGACTTCAGTGTTTACAGTATAAAGTCAGATTGGACCATAGACCTTATAAAGGCTAACCATACTGCTGATAGATAACTTAACAATATTATACATAAAGACTGGACAATAGAATTTGTAACCAATAGGGAAACAGATCCAGAGCAATGACAGTATACTACAGCTACAGACTGGGCCACTGCCCTTGCACTCAATAATGGTCTGACATCCGATACCAGCACTCTACAGATATGACCCACGGAGTTTACAATGCAGACACAGATTGGACACAGTGCATTTATTTAGCAGTAAGACTGACCCATAAAACGTGTAGCAGTTCTGTAATGACCTGATGATCTTCCTGTAAAGATAGATTCTGGACACAGTGCTTGCAGTCAACAGTGAAACTGAACCTCAGAGCTTGCAGTCTATGAAGAAGAGTTCCGGTGGGGGGAAGGGGGTGTTCTGGATGAAAAGAGAGTGTTATGGGGGATCTTTGTTTTCTGATGAGAGAAGAGCCTGTGTGTCTGCCTGTATGCAATGGATGAATCTAAGTCTCTGATTTTATTTTCTAACACAAGTAAGCAGAATCAGCAATGTGTGGGTGTCTATGTGTGTGTGGGCGGCATGCACATGTGTGTGTGTATGTCTGTGTGCGCATTTGTGTATCGCTAGCACCCTAACTTCATCCCATCGCTTTCCTTCAGTAACTCATGTTAGTCTCTGTTGGCTCAGTCCCTCCTCTTAACAATCACTTACCTGCAATTCTTGCCCAATATTGCTCTCACCAAAAACAACAATAAATT
Source organism: Rhinophrynus dorsalis (assembly GCA_037306005.1). Taxonomy (NCBI): domain Eukaryota; kingdom Metazoa; phylum Chordata; class Amphibia; order Anura; family Rhinophrynidae; genus Rhinophrynus; species Rhinophrynus dorsalis. Next base: position 483,338,313 of record CM074722.1, read on the forward strand.
GTGACTAAGGGGCAGGAGTGGTTAGTATTTAAACTCCATCCCTAGTCATAAAAGAGATCAGAATCCTCACATAATAAAAAGGGCTGGAGGGTGATCAGTTTGAAAAAGTTATGATTGGGTAAGAGGGCTAGTGCAACAGGAAGGGGTGGGTTTCTAAAAGTGATAAAAGGGGATTACCTTCTGTGACCACTTCCTCTTGGGGTCTGCTAAGCAGAATCATCCCTCCCTCCCTCCCTGTTTTGATGTGGTTGATGTTTGGGGTATTTTCAGGTCGGAAAAGCCCCCGGGGGGTTTGTTTTGTCACAGCTGTTGGCACTTTAGGCATTTGCCACTGGGTTAAATGGTACATTAGCTGTGTGGGGCTTTTATGGTTAACAGGCGGAGGTCAGGCCAACGGCCCTGCCTCATATTGCACCCAGGTTATATCACCGGTCCCCATTGAGCTGTATAGACCAGCTAATGGGGTGTGGTGGGATGGAATGTAATATGTGGGTTGAGCTTTTGCTTTGTAGGGATGGGGCATACGTAGTATGACTGGTGAGTTGGCAAGGGCTTGAAGTGGGATTGTTGTAATATGTTAATCATTTAATAAAGCTGTGGCCTGTTTTCATCCATAAAAGTCTGTGTGTATTTCTTGATCAGTCCCTCATGCTCTTGACAAGTTCCATATCAAATAAGCCCTTCAAACGGTCAGTGTATTTAAAACTTATCTTTTACTTTTATAATTAAAATAATACATTTTGTCCTTCCTAGTTGTTAAGTAAAATGTAGATGATGTATTAATCATCTGCACATTAAAGGAAAGAGTGGTTGATATCAGCGTTATAAATAGTCATTGATTAATAGGAATTAATTATCTCAGAATCCTTAGTTGTATCTTTTATCCTTTCTGCTATTTGGTGTGTTCTCTCTCCGTTTGTGTAACTAAGGGCTCGATTTAAAGGCAGCCGTTAGCAAAAAAAATCACTAACGGGTGCGTTAAGTGACATGTTGCAATTCAAAGATCCGTCTAAAGACCAGCTAACGGCAGTTGTAGAATCCTTACGGCCGATACACTTACGTGCATTCAGACTCATGGAAAAACATACCCCAGAGCTATTCAAAGGCTTGCGGTACTGATAACGGCTGAAAAAAAGACACACCTAACGGCTAAAAGTTAAGACCCACTTTTTTTAGCCGTTAGACACTTAACGGCCAAAACAAAACACCCGTTACATAGGAAAACACACAAAATGCTTACCGCACAACCATGTAAATGGGAAAATTAACCCGTGCAATGCCAAAACAACACAAAAACATGCACACACAACACAAATCACTACACACACAACAACAACCAACACCACAGGGACAACGACACACTAAAAAACACCAACACAACATGGCACGGAACAATGGGGGTCATCACACAAAGCGGACACCTGCAAATACAAGCTCACCTGGGCAACATCAACACGCGACCTGCACCCCACAACTGCACGTCCGCAAATGGCACACACAGAACAAGCACAACACACCACATCTTATAACACACACACACCTGCAAACACTTACCTGGACAAAAACAACTCACCATTGGTCAGCACTCACCTCATCACCACACCTACACAACGCCCTAGCAAGTACTTAAAGGGACAACTCAACACACTCACTTGTGGCTTGTTTTCCACTCAGGGAGGGAGAGAGAGAGAGAGATAGATAGATAGATAGATAGATAGATAGATAGATAGATAGATAGATAGAGAGAGAGAGAGACAGATAGAGACAGATAGAGAGAGAGATAGAGAGCAAACAGTATGTTAGCTTACATATTGTTGCGAAGGCTGCAGAGAAGGCGTGCAAGGGAGAGAGCTGGGGAACATCAGCAACCTCCAAGCATGCCTGATCAACAGCCACCACCTGTTGCAAGTGAGGAGGCTCTGGCTCAGCAGCCACACAGGAGCCCATCCCCACCTGGAGGGCACAGGATGTATAGACGACCACCAAGGCCCAGGGTATACCGCCCAAGGGTCACCCTCTTTGGAATGACCGATGATGAGGTAATTGATCGCTACAGGTTGAGGCCTGACAGCATCATTGCCTTGTATGAGGTCATCAAGGAGCAGGTGGATCCCATCTACATCCACAACCATGCCCTAACTGGCCTGCAGAAACTACTCTGTGCCATTCACTTCATGGCAAGCGGGGCCTTCCAGTCCACAGAGGGTTACGCATCTGGCATGTCACAGGCCACATTCTCCAGGGTGCTGGCCCAGGTCCTGCCAGCCCTCAAAAACAAGGCCAGTACCTATATACATTTCCCCACCACCGACATGGACTGGATAAAAGTCAAGCAGGCCTTTTACACCAGGGGAGGCATGCCCAGGGTCATGGGTGCTATAGATTGCACCGATGTCCGAATTAAGGCCCCAGCACGTGACGCACAGATATTCATCAACAGGAAGAACTTTCACTCCATCAACGTGCAGATGGTGTGTGACAGCCATATGAGGATAATGAATGTCTGTGCAAAGTATCCTGGCAGCTCACATGATTCATACATTCTCAAAAACTCCTCAGTCCACAGAGATTTCGAGAATGGAACTTTTACAGGGGGATGGCTTTTGGGTGAGTTCACAATACAAAATCACATCACATACACAGGCGTACACACAACGCTGCTTAGCATGCTCCTGACCCACAGCTACTACGTCTACCACACAAAACATCATTCACACAACATGTGCTCCCTGTCTCACCATGTCACTCACATTACACAGGTGATGCTGGCTATGGATGCAAGTCCTGGCTACTGACCCCTCTGGCCAATCCTCGAACACATGCCCAGGAAAGCTACAACCAGGCTCATGGCAGAACGAGGAATGCCATTGAGCGGACCTTTGGCCTCCTCAAGTCAAGATTCCGATGTCTGGACCGCTCGGGGGGAGCACTGCAGTATGCACCTGGAAAGGTGTGCGACATCATTGTGGCGTGCGCAATACTGCACAACATCGCAGTGGACACCAGGCTGCTGGAGCACATCCAGGCCCCCCCCATACAGGAAGTGCCCATGGACATCGGCCACGTTGAGGAGACCCTGAGAGGGACACAGATCAGAGACAGGCTCATCACGGAACACTTTACATGTGAGTATAACACAGGCATGCAAACAATCCATGCAAGTCCCCCATCAGTCCTGTGACACTAACCACACTGCACATTTTGTTCTGTCTCACCCCACAGGAACAGTGACACAGCACTGCACTGGCAGCGGACGTGGCAAATTGTGTGTGTGGACTCAAAAACCATCCTCCATTCCACTCTCCACGTTGACATACAGACCCCAAGGATATCACGCACACCCTCAGGAGAAACAAGGTACAACACATAACCCATGTTCATCGCCTTACAGGGCTTGATTGACAGCAGCTAACTTGATTTGCCATGAGCATAGCCAGAGCAACCATGCTAGCCTTGTAGCGAAAGAGTGTTATCCAATGCTATGCATTGGATAATACTCCGTCACATCAGGGGTTAAAGGGCCATTGGACTCAATATGGGACCTGTACCGTGACACAGCTGAGAAGAGCAGCACAGGGGTGGATGTACAGTGGTATGGGCACACAATGTAGAGGTCATGAGACGTAGATCAGATTCCCAGGGACACCATGCTGACCTGTGAGTGTGCAGACATATGTGCCCCCGACATGAATACACACATCAACAAATGTGTCCTAACAGTTCCATGGAACAAATGACATTGGGCTGCCACTGTCACATTAACAGTGGCAGCCCAAATTCATTACTTCCATGGAGCTCTCAGAACACTTGTTGATGTGTGTATCCATGTCAGGGGCACATATCCATAGGGCTGGGGCACATGTCCTTAGTTCTCCACATAATTGGTTACAGATGAGTACACAACACATTGTCAAGCAATGGTTTGTGTACTCACCTGTAACTGTTAAAATTGAGGGGATCAAAAAGACTAAATTGTTGTTGCTTGATGATCAGTTCAGGTCAACTGCTCCAAATCCTGTCCTCTTCTTCCACAGGCATCCGTAACATGATCCATCCTTGAACTGAAGATCTTCTATGTGACTGGATTGATGTCTTGACATCACCTTCATGGAGATCACCCCTTGCTGTTTATGGTGATGTTGTTGGTGATGCAAAGTTTGACCTGAGGTTCACACAAACCTCTACTGGATCATTTTCATATAGACACAGAAAACACTAATTCTTGAGTTTTATAACCTGTACAGTTAGGATGCTCAGCTACAGAGTTGTCAAACCTTGTGGACAACACATGAGCTGGGCAGCAGTGTTACTAAAGTACTATTATTTTGTTTCAAAGTACATTTAGTGTTCTCATACAGGTGTTCAATGCATATAGGCAATACACAGAAAACACATGTACATCCTAATGTACTCTGAGACACAATAAAGATGAACCATCACCATTCTGTGTCTGTAGGAGGATATATTTGAGAACACAGTTGTCAATGCGTTACCACACCCAGGGTAGAGTATCCCCATACATGGAAAGGCATCACCCATATCACAGGACTCCACCACTTGTTTGCAAGTGAGTGGACTCAGTGATGTATTCACGCTAACAGATGGTGGCAGTGATACACTAATGTGTTGTGGGAGTGATAAAGAGGTGATAAAGGGGACATACTTCCACAGTGAATTCCTGTCCACAGTTAATGCGTTGCTCAGTATAATCAATGTTCAGTGATATTGCTCCACTGGGACATATCACAGTACATGACCAAGTGGACAAGTGTTTTCACTGGGGAAGTCTGTTACACCCTTAGGAAAAACAACAAGTCAACTTACTGGAGGCCCCAATGCTCAGCCCAGGATATCAATGTGTGTGCTACACATTGAAATCCTAGTTTAAAAACATTGGCTTCCCCAGTCAGTCTGTTGCACAATGAGTGTGTGAATCCAAGACAATATGGATACATGTGCTATTTATCTGTCCTGCTTGTTATCTCGCCACTCAGCCGTTTGTTTGGTTATCCCCTTAACCCTCTGAGTGCCAGAGTGGTACCCAACGCATTTCTTTGCAATGCGTTGCCTACCACTCTGGCGATCAAAGGGTTAAACACAACATATGATGTAGATGAATGTTCAATGTTGTTCCAAATGTTGGCCTAAGGGGAATGTTTGGTTATGCAAAATCAACACACAACATTGCCATATAACACAGTTGTGTAATATGGCAACAGGGATGTTTTTACAGTTGATTTTGTACTACGATGTGTGTGTGAACCCATGTTGTAACATCCCACAAACATCTTACCTAGGCAGGAGTTGTATTCACTGAATTGTTTGGCAATGCATTGGAGACAACTCTGCCACCCAATCTATGACCAAATTCAAAGCAGATCAGACAGGATTCAAAAGCACAATGTTCCTTTATTCAGGGGAAATTTAACATGTTGGGCATTTTATTTTTTTTTCTTAGGGGGGGGGGGCTTAGACTGTGTGGCAGAAGTGGATAACCCGGATGATCTCCTGGTCACCCTTTGCCCCCTAGGTGTGGCTTCGGGGGTCACATTAGAGGGGGTGGTGGGGGCAGTGGATCCCTCTGTGGAGCGCAGGTTTTCCCTCTCCAACCGTAAGTCCTCCCTGCGGTTCAGCTCTCTCAACTCCACCAGTAGCTGTGCAAGCAGGTCCATCACCCCCGTGTGTAGCTGATGGAGTTGAGTGTTGATCCTCATGACCTCCGACTCCAGGGCATGGATCCTTGCCTCTATCCTGTTAGTGTTTCTACGGGATTCCCTACGGCTCCTGGTGATGTTGTCATTGGTGCGGAGGCTTGACCGGAGTAGTCTCCTTTGCAGAGCCATACACTCAGCTTCCATCCCCGTGGGCCATTCACTGCTGGTGATGCTTGTGCCTGGTGAATCAGCTGCTGCTGTGTCCTCCTCTGCTGGTGCTGTGTCCTCCTCTGCTGGTGCTGTCTCCTCCTCTGCTGGTGCTGTGTCCTCCTCTGCTGGTGCTGTGTCCTCCTCTGCTGGTGCTGGTTGTGCTGCAGATGGGTATGTGCCCACCACATCAATTGACCCACTGCTGCCCACCAATGTCTGTGCTGGTGGAGGTGGTGGGGTAAACACGTCCCTTCACATAGGCTGTTGGGGCTCCCCAAGCAGGCCCAGGTGTTGGTAGTCGAGTGGCCAAGGGTCAAACCTTGGCCACTGGTATGTGCTTGGCCCCCACCTAGGATCATACCTGGGGCCATGCTGGGGAGCCATCCAGGAGGGTAGGTCAATCTGTGGGTATGGCCCGTATTGGGTGGTGGCCACATCACCGGGCAGCCATTGCCTCCCTGGTGGTGGTGGTGCTGCTGCTGCTGCTGGAGGATAATAGCTCCTGGAGGTGGTGGGGGGCATCCAGTCACTGTAATAAGGTGGTGCAGGCAGAGTCGGTGCAGGCAGAGTCGGTGCAGGCAGAGTCGGTGCAGGCAGGGTTGGTGCAGGCAGAGTCGGTGCAGGCAGGGTTGGTGCAGGCAGGGTTGGTGCAGGCAGGGTTGGTGCATCCAGCTGGCCAAGAGGTGTGGATGTCGTTGGGTACGGTGCCCACTGGCTGGTCCCCTCCTCCATATACTCCTCACTGGGTGGTGAGGTGGCCTCCTCCATGGTCTCCTGATGTGCTGGAGACACATAACCTGTGTGGAGGATTGAGATTGTGTGATCAGTAAACTTAGCCATGATGGTGTCAAATTGATATTAATACTTGAAATGTGTAAAGGAACATATATGTTGTATGGTGTATCCCCCTGTGTGAAACAACGGTACTCCTACTGGTGGTGGGTGTTGTATTCTACATGTATTGCAGCTCAGAGTTGAATTCCTTTGGTGCCACATCCCAGTGGCCTGAAATTGTACATTTGCGCTGTTGCCACATCATCCTTTGTGGATATCTGCTCCCTGGACCAAAGCTAGCCAGAGGATGGTCTGGCAACATTGGCATAGTACATTTTCAGGCCACAGTGATATTGTCCATGGAAACACCTTTCAGTAGTGGGAATACCCTTGCATTACCCGGTGGATCAATCCTATGACATGTATTTTTCCTTTCACATTTTAGGTATTACTATCTCTTTAACGGGATAGCAATGGTTAATTTCACCTTGATGTAACATTGCAGGCATCATAAAGAGATGTTTAGAAAGATGTTGCTGTATGTGACAGCTGGAGATGTCAGTCATTTGACCACACGGAGGCTCTTCAGCAGACTCCACATTGACCCATTTGGAGATAACTACATCTTTGCCATTGTCTACTAAGTGTTCCTGGTTTGTAAGCATGCTCTGTGGACCATGTCAATGATGGATCCATCTCCAATTGGTTCAATTTTGGGTCTGCTGAAGAGCCTCCGTGTGGTCATATGACTGACATCTCCAGCTGTCACATACAGTAACATCTTTCTAAACATCTATTTATGATGCCTGCAAGGTTACATCAAGTGAAATTAACCATTGCCATGCCAAGGTACACAGTGAGGAATATGGTCTGATATGTGTGTATATGTACCTTTCATATGGGTACAAACATATCCTTGATAGATATGAACCCAGAGATCTGTTCAGAACATGTGATTGTCTAACTGCCTATATATGTACAGCCATCACAAATGAACTTTCATAGATACAACTGATACCCATCCAAGTAGGTGTAATATACTGGGTATATGTACTCTGATGATGATATCAATATGAGTTATTTTGTTGAGGGTGCACATATATGGGCAGTAGGACAATCACACGTACTGAACCGAACTCTGGGTTTACATCTTGTTGGGACCTATTTGTACCCATTTGAAAGGGACATATCCACATACAAATCTGGTTGTTTTTCTTTCTGTACATATCTTTTTTGAATAGATCTGCAGTGTGATTCAAGTAGTATTCATCCCTATGTTATCAGTTCATCCCGTACAGTGCTGGATTTTGTCAGATTAGACATGTCCCTCTCTGGTTGTCATGATGGTATCCTATGCATTGCATTGTGATGCATGGGATACCACCGTGGCAATCAGGGATTGATGTACATTACAGGATTCTGTCCATGAGGTCTGTTCCAGTTGAATCCTGAGGGGCAACAATCAAGCCAGTATTGAAGGATATCATTGATTGAGGCCTTTTTTTTCCTGGATCAGCCCATCCATCCTTCTGTGTGAGGCAGCCAGACCCGATCATAGATATCCATAATTCCTGGCCTGTTATTGACCAAACCTCAATGGTTCATATTTGGTTCCCATATGTATCCTGCAAATAGTGTCTGGTGTACCATCCATCCATGGCATCAGCACTCCTGAGGATCTATATGTGAATCAAATGTGAGCTATGTAAATTGAAGTTAGCGTAAATGATTGCATACACAACACCAAGGCCAACTTTTTCACCTTCAGTTATGTGTGATTGTTTTTGGCCTGTGTGTTGCACATACAAGCATTTATTCTCAGTGGCACTGTGATTTGTGACCTGATCCCTCCTGTTGGTGATTCAGTAAGCGGTTAAGTGGATCTGATGAACTGATTATGATGCTGACTTCTCCGCTGACCTCATTTCCCCATCTGCAGTGTTTTCTATGGAGTCCACACAATGGGGCCTGTGCAGCTTGAATCCTGTTATTGGATGTTCTCCATAGACTAACATTGTGATTGGTGAAGTGAGGGTATGTATGTGTCAAATTCTCTACATCAGCTCTTTTTCACCGCTTAGTGAATGTCCCCTATGTGTCATGTAATTGTTAACCTATTGACATGTGTTTGTTGTCTGGTTAACCCTTTGAGTACCAGAGGGGTTGCCAAAGCATTGTTGATCGATGCATTGATGATTAGTGTTGAGCGAGCACCCCGATGCTCGGGTGTTCGGGTGCTCTGACCGAGCACCCCCTGAGGCTCGAGTGCTCGGCCGAGCACCCGAACCCCATTGCATTAAATGGGAGGACTCGAGCATTACACCAGGCACCCCCTGCTCTGATGAGGGGAGGGTGCCTGGTCAATGCCCCCCTTCATCTCCACAATGCCCCTCTTCCACAATGTCCCCCTTCCACAATGTCCCCCTTCATCTCCGCAATGTCCCCCTTCATCTCCGCAATGCCCCCTTCATCTCCGCAATGCCCCCCTTCCACAATGTCCCCCTTACACAATGTCCCCCTTCATCTCCGCAATGTCCCCCTTCATCTCCGCAATGCCCCCTTCATCTCCGCAATGCCCCCCTTCCACAATGTCCCCCTTCCACAATGTCCCCCTTCCACAATGTCCCCCTTCATCTCCACAATGTCCCCCTTCATCTCCGCAATGCCCCCTACCTCCAGTCCCTGGTGGTCCAGCGGAGCGTCTGCAAGATCTGTGCCTCCTCCGGCACAGATCCCTGCCACCCGAACATGGCGGGCGAGCACATGGCGGTACTCGTACGAGTACCGCCATGTGCCGAGCAGAGCGATGCTCGAGCCGATCCGAGCATCGGCCGAGCATGCTCGCTCAACACTATTGATGATCCCTCTAGCACTCATGGGGTTATGTGCTGGATTCCCTGTGTGAACATGGGTAACACTGTGTGACAACAATTGTGATGTTTGACATACAACACTTTACTGAGAATGGTTTGTGTGTATTGTGTGTGATCAGCACAGCAACATGAGGGTTAACCAGGGAGTTGGACAGGTTTTGGCCTTGTTGAACCTTGACATTTGTCCTTGTCTTGATTCCTGTTTAAACCCTCAGGGTGCTGTGTTGGTGCAATTGTGTGGTTGAATGAAGGGCAGATGTTGGGATGTGAGTGCTTGTTTGTGATGGGTGTGTGGTTTGGGGTGGTGTGTGGTTTTGGGGTGATGCACTTACCAGTGGTGTGGAGGCTCCTCTCTTCCCCAGTGTCTGATCCTCCAGGGACCCCCTCAATTAGGGTAGACGAGGGGTAGGGTAGTGTCTGCCGCAGCCTCTCCTCCCATGCGCTGAAGGTGATGGGGACAGGTGGCCCACCTCCGGTGGCTCGGGCGTGCAGGGCGGCATCCCCCATCTTCCTCTTCACCTGCCTTTTGCAGTCGCCCCATCTCTTCTTGATTGAGTCCACATCCCGTCTGCAGGTGGCCACCGCATTAACTCTGCTGCAGATTTGACTCCAGGCAGCTCTCCTCCTCGCAGACAGGCCAGGGAGTCTGTCCCCCGGGAAGAGGACACTCTCCCTCTCCAGCACAGCCTCCACGAGGGCCGTGTTTTCTTCCTCGGTATATCGGGGATCCCTGAGCCTGTCCCCCTCAGCTCCGGCATGCGAGGAGTCAGACCCGGAGTGTCCTGTCTGCTCTGCCCCTGCCTGTGTGTGGTGGTCCCCAGGCACTACCCCTCGTCCCACTGCAGGATCTGTCCCTGTTCTTCTTCGTGTGCCTGTTCTTGTGGGCCTGGTCCCCCTCCGCCCTGCGTATCTCCCTCTCCCACCCCTGCTCTGCTGAGGGATCCCCTCCTGACCTTCCTCCTCCTCCTCCACTAGTCTCCCCATCCCTCTCTCCTGTCCTCCTCTCCTAGCCATCATTCACCCACTCACACCCAGGCACTCTCACACGCCCTCACAGACACACTCGATCCCACTCACTCTCTGTCACACACTTTCACTCACGGATTCACACTGTAAAAATAAAGTTTAAAATGTGTAAGGTGTGATGAAAAAAAAAGACTATGTGTATGTATGTGTATGTGTTTGTGTTTGTATGGATGTATGTGCTATGTGCAAAAGTGTGCTATGTGTCTATTTAAATGTACTTCTCTCCAAGATCCCTCTACCTTACTGCTGTGTATGCTTCTCTCTCTATCTCTCTCTCTCTCTCTAAACGCTATCCTCCACTCCTGGGTCCTGTGCTCTAGCTTGCTGAAACTCGAAACACAGACAGGGTGTAACCGTTATTTTGAGGTATATATAGGTGTATTTGAACATTTTTGATACTTTGGGGCCTTGGGATTGGCTGTAGGTTTGAATTTTGTTTGTGCATCTATCAGGGTTGCTAGACAACGGCAGCCGTAATGTAACATTTTGAGTTAAGTTGTGTTTTAACGGGTGTTTGGGACGCATGGTGATGCGAAATCAGGTGCGACGCTGGTTTTTGTTTAACGTGTTTTTGTAGTGCCTACGCCCGATAGCTATTCTTGTACGCTTACCTTTGAATCTGCCGTAAACCGTGTGTTCTTTGCGGCCGATGTGCCTTTTTTACTTAGCGGATGGTTTAACGGCTGCCTTTAAATCTAGCCCTAAGTCTTTTACACACTGTAGCCACTGGTAAATTATAAACAGATAATTCGAGAGCGGTATACTGTAGAATTGAGACCCTAGAGCCGCATTAAAGGTGAACAGCACTACAAGAGTTAAACTGAGGATCCTAAGTCACATCAAAATAAAATACAATTATTATATTATTATATTATTATCAAAAGCGTGAAGATTTCCGTCACTCGTAATTTAAACTTGAGCAGAGTCCCTGAGTCACATTGAAAGATAATAGATTAATTAGATGAGAAAGCTGAAAGAGATAAACTGAGATTTTCAGTGGCACAGTATTTTTGAATGCTATATGCCCCACACCACCCAAAGCTTTTCACAGCTATAGATTACAGCATCATCTGGGCCCCCTACCCACTTCATGTGCATTCTCCTGACTCTTCTGGTTGGCTCTCAGTTACAGAGGTCATTTCATAGCCAATTGGCAGTGGCATAACAATAGGGGAGCGGGCCCGTCACTCCAGGGGCTCGGACGTCCCCTGCGACCCCATCGCCACTCGCCCGCAGCAACTCAACTGATCTCCCGGCGCTCTAGTAATGCAGAGCGCTGGGAGATGACATCATCTCCCAGCGCTCTCTGCATTATTCATAACCACGCGGGAGCAGGTAGGAGATGGACACGGGGCAATGAGAAGGACGTGGTCAGGGGGCGGGCCCATGGCAATTTCTGCACCAGTTCTTCTAGTTACGCCACTGCCAATTGGAGGTAAGTGCATAGTGGATTGGCTTCATTCTGGAGTGAAAGAATGTCAAAGTGAGTCATGCAGGACAAGTTGGCATCACTGCCTACAGGTGAACTACTGAGTTTGTGGTGGCTCCTCATTCATGCTGCTTGTATCTCACCAAGCGGGAGGTAGACACAGTTACAGAGGGAAACACAGTTGCTGCCAGCCTGAGAATCCCAGTTGCCCTGTCACTGTTGGACTAGACCAGCGCACCTTCTGCTGCATTAGCAAAGCAGTGGACATCAAAAATCATGGGGCCTAGGTCAAGATTAACTAGTAGGGCCCCTTATCCACACTGTTATGCAGCCTCAATGTTGTACTTGATCACGTGGGAAGATGAAGGGCTTTACAAGACTATGTTAAGCTGTTTCTTCCTAAAATAAATAGATAATGAAAATAACACCCTGATATACATTTACATTCACACCCCATCACATATGCGTACACTAGCACAAATGTATACTCCTGGGGTTCTCTTGGCACCAGTCACTTCCCCTCCACTGCGTACAAACATTAGGTAGCCACCTTACATCACTTCCCTTTCCAGGTTGGCCTACTGTACAAAAGATGCATTGGTTGCCAGGCAACAGACCATCATTGCTGCCCACACCTCTGTCGCCACACCACACTTACTTTCTTCCACAGGCCCAACTGTGAATTGTGATGGCTGCTCTGAGCAGATTTCTGGGCTGGCCCAGCACAATAAATACTCATGTCCAAAGGTGGGTTGGCAGCCAGTCCTGATATTACCTCTCAAGATATCAAGCAGAACATGGAGGGAGGCTGCAGCCCTCTGGCCCAGATATATGACCTGCTCAAGGGGGAAATGGCCCCCTTTCCTCTCCTTGAACTTTAACATCTCAGCAGGTGTTTCCTGCATGGCTGAGTGACACAGTTAGGGTGACCACATATCACTGTAAATCATGGACACATAAAAACTCACAATGGAGGGTTGCATTGATTCAAAGAGAGATCTGAGAATTTTTATTTCTCCCCTCTGGTGTAGTTGGTATGCTCCAATATTCCTCTTCTTTTGCTTACTAGTCTAGAGAAGGCCCTTAGGGGCGTATTTATCAAGCTGAAACCGGCACAATTCAACAGCAAGCCAGCTGCACTATATTAAACAAAGAACAACTCATGTGGGACTTTATCTTTGAGTAATAGGGATTACAGTAATTTGGTTTGCTAAATCTGACCCTTAAATGGATAGTAATACTTCAAATTAACTTATATTTAACCGTGTAGCCCTTAAAAATCCAAATTCAGTGAGCCCTGCGGCATGTCTCAAACCTGTATAGTTTGAGAGAAATACACTTTCAAAGTCCCCTCTCCCCTGACGTCAGTGTTCTAGCTGACTGCAGGGGAATCCTGTCCCTGAACAAGCAGAGGCTCTGCAGCAGAGCCGAGATCGCGTTAGAGAAACAGAAATCCTTCACTGAAATGGTCTTCTAGGTACAAACCAAGCGTATGTAGAAGACCGTTTCAGTGAAGGATTTCTGTTTCTATAACGCAATCTCCGCTCTGCTGCAGAGCAGCAGAACTGGATTCCCTTGCAGTCAGCTAGAACGCTGATGTCAGGGGAGTGGGAACTTTGAAAGAGGCTATATCTCAAACCGCACAGGTTTGAGAGATGCAGCAGGGCTCATTGAATTTGGATTTTTAAGGGCAACATGATTAAATAAAGTTAATTTGAAGTATTACTATCCCTTTAAGATCACATTTACCAGATGAAATGTTGAAAAATTCTATAGCAAAACAGCTTCACCATAATTTTCAAAAGAACACTTTGAATGAGACTTTTTCTTTGATAAATATGGGGCAGTTTCTCTCATCTTTTGCTTTGATAAATATCACCCTTAGTCGCTGTCCTACTCTACTGCTATGTGCAGCAGATCACAGAGAGGAGAAGTCATTCAGTGATATCCATATACCCTGTTGCCTGTTTTAGTCAGAGGGATAAACCCTGCATCAATTTTTTTTAAATTTTAAGTATTATTATTCCATTAAATTGGACTTTTGACACTCTGAATGATAGTATTCAATGTCCATTTAACTGTTTGAATTCCAAAGGGGTGTGCAGCACATTCCAAAGCACTGACACCAAATGAGTTACTTTTTTTAAAATCTTTATTTGCCCTGTTTTGTTAAATAACTTGTTTGTCTCTACGGCTGCCGCAGTTGTTCCTGATGGAATGTAGAAGTCTGGTTGTGTATCTGCTGTTTGTGCGCACGTGTATCTACTGACAGATCTGTCACCACAAATTCTCTCCCAGAAGCAAGCAGTTTATTGTGCTAGCCAATAATTAATTGAATCTTGTTTCACACACAATCAGTTTGCCCCTGAAGCCAAAAATATGCTGTTTGGATATTGGAGCCAACGGGGGGCCATTAACGGCTAGACGGGAGCACAATGTATTGAATAACCTTCTAGTTTTTAACCATTTAACCCCTTAAAGGCTAGTGGTCCCAGGGTGTGTGGTCCTATAAGGACCAGATAGCAAAGATTGACGTGCTGGCACATATGACTGATCACGTGTGCCGGCACGCTGAATGGGGGATTGATAGTGATCCCTTACAGTCTTGGAGTGGTCAATTTCAGTCCCAGCTACTACTCAAAAAAAATATGTGACGTGCCAGGACCATCACTGGTCCTTAAGGCAAAAACAGCAGTGACAGTCCTGACACGTCACTGGACGTTAACGGGTTAAGGACCGTCATGGGTAAGCTGAATGGTGTGTCGTTAAGGGATTAAAATGGAACTGTCACTTTCAAAAGAATATCCAAAATCACTCATGTTTATATTAGTCATTTTTAATACAAATACAATAGTTTTTGCATTATATTATTATGTTATATTACTTTGCATTGATTGCTAATACAAACAATTGTCTCTGCAATATTTGACTTTATTTATTTGCCAGTTTAGGCAGTTGAATTAGTACTTCCTGGTAGGAAATGACAGTTGGTAAAGCTATGTGGAATGTCTGAGTCCTCCAGGCAAATACATAAAGCTGAGTCGCTTAAAAACTATTGTTTTATATAAACCTAGTTGAACAGTCCGTGTACACAGTTTACAGTGCCAGGCCGCAACAGCCGCAGTGCAGTCAAGAACAGTAGAGACTGCCCGTGCCACTGCTGATAATGGAGCGGGGCACTCCGAATTCAGACCGTAGTCCTCTCTGTACACCGCGGTCTGAATTCGGAGTGCTCTGCTCCGTTATCAGCCGCGGCACGGGCAGTCTGTAATATGCATGACTGCAGCACGCACAGCCGTCTGTACTGTGAGTGACAGCTTCTGACAAACATACATTAGCAAATTATTATATAGGATATGACTAACATAAATTTAGTTTGTTTTTAATCAAGATCACCTAGTTGTTACAAAGTGTCCGTTCCACTTTAAAAGGACCCTATCACCGGAAAACATGGATGGCTGAAACAGCTTTCATAATCACATATACATTGTATTAGTCATTTTTTTTACTTCAAAAATTAAATTTTTTAGTCATTGCAATGTAGGTCTTAATTATTATATTCTATAAATCTAACTAAATCAGAAATTAATTTTCCAACTAAAAAATTATTGGTTCAACATATATATTTTAAAAGCTCTCTTACAATGTTGTTTGTAGGTGATAGGGCCCCCAGGGCTGGATTTGCCAACAGACAGAGTAGGCAACTGCCTAAAGCTCCCCATTTTGAGGGTTGGATCCCCAGCTGTGCTGGCCACACCCACATTCTGAATTGTGGGTGTGGCCAGAGCAATCTCAATGTCTCTTCACTAGTGATGAGCGAGCATGCTCGGCCGAAGCTCGGTTCGGCTTGAGCATCGCTCTGCTCGGCACATGGCGGTACTCGTACGAGTACCGCATGTGCTCGCCCGCCATGTTCAGGTCTCCTCCCCGCACGTTTCGCGGCTGCTGCGCAGCCAATAAACGTGCGGGGAGGCTCTGACATCAGTGTAATGCCAGCAGCCATGTTGGCTGCTGGCATTACACTGATTGGCTGGCCAGAACCCGTGATCGGGTGCTGTATAGCACCCGACTCGCGAGTTCTGCTCATTCTCAGCCAGGGAGAGATGCGATCAGGCAGGGAAAGTCAGTGTAGGGAGAATAAAAGTGTTGGTACTCTTTCAAGACCCAAAAGTCCTTTTTAGGACTGTTGTGTGTGGGGGCAGCATTTATATTTTGTTTGGGGGGGCACAATTTCATTTTTTTTTTGATGGTGGAATATTAGTAAGGTGACATTGTACTAGGTGCACAGGGACAAATATTGTACAACGCAGCGACAAAAAGGGCCATTTTAAACGTGTGCCTAGCCATAGATTATTGTCACATTCTGTTTAGTGTGCAAATTCACAAATTAACGTCACATATTCCGTTCACTGTGCCTAGCCGCAGATTAGCGTCACATTCTGTTTCGTGTGCCTAGCCGCAGATTAGCGTCACATATTGTTTAGTGTGCCTAGCCGCAGATTAACGTCACATATTGTTTAGTGTGCCTAGCCGCAGATTAGCGTCACATATTGTTTAGTGTGCCTAGCCGCAGATTAGCGTCACATATTGTTTAGTGTGCCTAGCCGCAGATTAGTTTTTATCTTCCTTTTTGTGTGTTTTACGGTCAGTCTGTAAAAATGGCGTACTACGGGCGAAACATCGTTCCCAGCAGCGACGTTGGAGTCCAAGATGCATCCAGACATCCTCCCTATGCTGTCCCTGAACCATTTCTGTGGTGTTTCCATCATTTTCTGACCTTTTCCTATGAACCAGGCACCCTCCCCTCATCAGAGCAGGGGGTGCCTGGTGTAATGCTCGAGTCCTCCCATTGACTTCAATGGGGCTCGGGTGCTCGGCCGAGCACTCAAGCCTCCGGGGGCGCTCGGCCAGAGCACCCGAACACCCGAGCATCGGGGTGCTCGATCATCACTACTCTTCACCAGTTTTATACCACTTTACTGGCTATTATTTAACCCTTGCTTGAGAGATCTTTCTAGGAACCGAGAGTTTCAAGCGTTTTCTTTTCCTTTTTGCTTGTTATACGTCAGAAAACTTTGGATGGAACTGGGGGGTGGGGTTATGTGAGGAGTGGGGGTGTGGTCAAGGGAGGAGCTAAGGTCACCTAGAGTGCCTTCCCTGGGTGCGCCTGGGGTTTAAATCCAGCCTTGAGGGTACCTTAAAAAGAGCTTACCCTTTGAGTTTCAGAGCGGTGAGAAACGCATTTCGTCTGGCACTCATATGGTTAAAACGGAAATGCTTCCTAGTCACAGATTTGTAAATGAAGTCAACGGCAATAACAACAGCTTAGAATTGCTAAAAGATATTGAATGGTGTGGTGTTAGTCTGGATACTGTGTTCACACCTCGTGGCAAGCAGGAAACTGCCCTGCAGACTTGTAATGTGAGTTTTCAGGTGCTAGGGTAATTGTCAGCTTTATCTGCCTTGGCATGGGCTGCTCAGCTAATGATTTTTGACAGCTGCTTTTGAAATGTCCATCTTCAGATTGTAGATGTCCATGTTGATGTGGCCAGGACTGGGGCTGGCTGCCATGTGGGATGACTTAGAGAGGCTCATTATCATGCTGAAAGTTTAGATGTGTGTCACTACTAATCCATCAGTGAATCTAGGCTACGGCGTCAGCACATCCTCCATGACGAAGCATAAAACAGAAGTAGATAACAAACTCAGTAAATAGCTTTTCCTTTCCTGTGCTTGATTTCCATTCTAGAACTATGGTCCGTGTTCTGGAAGGGGAACTAACACCTTATAAAATAACCTCCGCACTTACCTTACAGTGTCAGAGCAGAAGTATGCTCTGCTCAGGTACAGGCTGCAATATTCTGGTAATTTTAATAATAATAAGAAGAATTAAGCCCAGCTTGTGTCGCCACCACTCCTCAGGACAACAGAGCTGACCGTTTATTGAAGACAGGAATGTATATTGAAAAATATATTTGTCTTGATAACAATAATATTTTTGCATCTACTCCCTTTGTTGTATCTTGTATTTGGGTGAACTAGAGCAGTCGCTGTTACTTGTCTAGCGGCTGTTATCCTGGAAGGGGGAGTTGGTTATCTGCAAAGCATACCAGTGCAGTGTCCCGACCCTTTTACCTAATGTAAGCCACCCCCCCTCAGATTGTAATCTGGTCTCTTGACTGGACAGATCACAGCAAGGGACAATCTTCTTACTGTGAGCGTAAGGAAAACCCTGCCCCCCTTGACAGGTTTTTCCTTATCCTCACTGAAGATTGTCCCTCTCTACGATCCATCCGGACAGTCTTTCAGCTCTGAGATGAGCAGTGTTACATCAGTAAAAGGGGCTGGAGGGGGATACTTTATCATTCAATTACTCTTGAACTACGACTCTGACAGTACTGAAATGACACTCTACATGGCCCAAATCTATGAAGATTAATTGGAGCTGCTTTTATTGTGAAACATTATTATCCATTTAAAGGGACGCAGGAAAGACACGCCCCTTGTGAGAGGAGGGGACATTCACCATTCAATAATATGGAGAAAAAGTAGGCAATGTAGTGACTGGTGGAGCATCCCCATAGAGTTGATTGGACAAAGAAGGCACTCTTCCTGTTAGCTGCTGATGTACAACTACCTGGGACTAAATGAATGGGCTGCCCTACAAGGGGCTCACCTCTGCCTCACGATTGGACAAGCAATATTCTCTGTCATTTGCTGAATATTTCAAACCCTTCTAAGACTGGTTGCACTCTCATGCCTCCATATTTATTTACTTATCATTTCTAATGAGATTAGGTTTGTGCATTTGTTTTGTTTGGACTGTATAAATAAGAAGAAGTACCAGGAGTAGTTGTTCCTCGGTATGTACTACAAACAATGCACATAGGGACAATTTAAATAGCTTCAATCACTGATGCCTGCCTGGCAATTATATTTCAACTGAGTGACCCAGGTAGCTAACTTGCAGCAGCCAGAGAACTTTTGTTCATTGGCAGAATTCATGTGCTGAAGGGAGCTGTGTTCAACCAACTTCCTCCTGCCCTTCTCAAGCCTGAACCCTAGGATCCATTTCATGGGAGGAATAGTGTACACATGGCACTACCATCACACTCGGGCTGTTCCAGTGGGCTAAGTCTGGGTAGTGCTCCAACACCCCATGTTCCTGTAAATTCTTAATGCAACTGAGTCTCAACTTTACTCTGCCTGATCCTTCTAATTATAAACCAGTATCTAAATGATTTCTAGCAATTTCCTCTGTCCCAAATGTCAATAAGAAATGGATGCTAAGGGGAACTGTTGAAGTCAACAGGAGATCTGGAAGACCAAGAAAAATCTCCGAAAGAACAGCTCACAGACTGTTCGGTAATGCAAAGTAAAACCCACAGCTCACTGCAAAGGACCTGCAGGAAAATTTAGCTGTCACAGGTTATCACGGTGCCCGTGATTGCTGCCTTTGTGTGTCTATCACCTGTAGGGGGCTCCCATTGGCTGCCTGTCTTCAGCCCACCCCACTTTGCCTATTTAGACTGAGTCTGGTCACCCTTTGGTTGCCCTTTCGTGTTGTCTCTAGGCTGCTTCTACTCTTATCATGTTCCTGAAGCTCTATGGGCCTTAGCTGTGTTCCTGCTATCCTGAGTCGTCCAGTTCCTGAGTCTCCTGATCAAGCTGTTCCTGGTTCTGTGTCTGATCCGGTTGGAGTCACCGACGTTGCTGCTTCCTGCTGCCAGTCCTCGTTGCTGTTCCTGATCTGGTTGACCATCGTTGTGCTGGTTCCTGTTTCATTGTCAGCGTCAAGTTTCCTTTTCATCTGTGGCGGCTGTGATCTCCGGTCGCTCAGACGACATTTCTACACTGTTGGTTCCCAGCGGGCGGGCGCTGGTTCGCTCCACTGTCTTACGGCTTACTATACATTAAGTCTGTTGGTTCCCAGCGTGCGGGTGCTGGTTTGCTCCATTGCCTTATGGCTTACTATACACTGAGTCTGTTGGTTCCCAGCGCACGGGCGCTGGTTCACTCCACTGCCTTACGGCTTACAATACATTGAGTCTGTTGGTTCCCAGTGCGCGGGCGCTGGTTCGCTCCACTGCCTTACGGCCTACTATACATTGAGTCTGTTGGCTCCCAGCGTGCGGGTACTGGTGTGTACAGTATACCTGGTATTACCATTATCTCATTTAGCCTCCATATGTCATCTCCATAACTGTCATTATCATCTGACAGTCATTGAGGCTATAGTGGTTGACATCTTCTCCTTTAAGGCTGCCTTGCCCAGTATATTGGTAAGGCCGGTAGAACCTTCCAGCTATTTCCATTTTGGGTTGCCTTACCCGGTATTGGCAAGGCCGGTAGAGCCTCTATCATATGGTGTTCCATTAGGCTGCCTTGCCCGGTATATTGGCAGGGCCGGTAGAGCCTGTATACTCCTGGTGTTCCGTTTGGCTGCCTTGCCCAGTATATTGGCAGGGCCGGTAGAGCCTATATACTCCTGATAGTCCGTTAGGCTGCCTTGCCCGGTATATTGGCAGGGTCGGTAGAGCCACCTTTTCCCATTGCTTGCCCAGGCTGCCTTGCCCGGTATATTGGCAGGGCCGGTAGAGCCTTACTCTCACTTTCATGTCATTTCTATGTATGTGTATGTAAATGTATGAGATCCTATGGGATTGTCTTAAACTTTTCAATAAAGTTGTGTTTTTACCTAACTTTGCGTCTGAGAGTCTTAACAAATCGTGACACAGGTGTAGTGATGTACGAGTCCACGGTGCTGTATTGTTTGCACAGACATGATCTGCATGGAAGAGTCATCAGAAGGAAACCTTACCTTCAATCTCATCACAAAAGCCAATGTCTAGTCTGAAGTATGCAATAGACATGTGCGAATTCATTCGGAGACATTCGGATTTCGTCGAAAATGGGGTAATTCAGAGACATTCGGCCAATCCGAAACTCAAGGGTCATTCGGAAAAAATGATCCGACTCCGAACAGCCCAGGTCCGAAATTCGTCAAAACTTTCGGAAGTTTCGGCAATCGACACATTTCCAAAAGTTTTGACTACTTTTGACCAGGACTTTTTTGTACTATCTGTGCGCGCTCAATTACTTTCCCTCCATAATTTTCCCTCCATGTCTCTAGTCCAATTCCATTCTCCGTTTCATGCACTACTTCCCTCTTTTGTCTGTATTCGAATAGCCTTCTTCGTTTCATGATGGGGGTTGGACTAATGACACAGTCACACAGACAGACAGCCTGCATTTCCTCATTGGGTTGTTAGAGCTCAGAGAGAGAAGAGATTAGAGAGTGTACAGTTGTTGTGTAGGCAGGCAGGTAGCATTAGGCTAGGCATAGGTAGGCAGCCAGCATTAGTTCCAGTTATTGCCACTGCAAGAGCAAGTAATATTTGTTCCTGTGCAAAATATAAAATTATTAGGTATTTGTTCGAATACAGGGCCGGCCCTTACATGGGTCCCAGTGGGTCCATGGACCCAGGCGGCACTTTGACAGGGGCGGCAATTTGCCGTCCCATAGCATGTTTATTTTGTGCTCTTCCACCATTTCTGTGTTGCAGGGTGTCCCATCAGTGTGACTGTCAGCAGCCTGGCAGCCCTATGCTCACTCAGTGGCGATGCCTGCTGGCTGCTTCAGTGACGTGAATTATGTGATAGTGAATAGTGTTGAGCGAGCACCCCGATGCTCGGGTGCTCGGGTGCTCTGACCGAGCACCCCCTGAGGCTCGAGTGCTCGGCCGAGCACCCGAGCCCCATTCAAATGAATGGGGCGACACGAGCATTACACCAGGCACCCCCTGCTCTGATGAGGGGAGGGTGCCTGGTCAATGCCCCCCTTCATCTCCGCTATGCCCCCTTCATCTCTGTATGCCCCCTTCATCTCCGCAATGTCCCCCTTCATCTCCGCAATGTCCCCCTTCATCTCCGCTATGCCCCTCTTCCACAATGTCCCCCTTCATCTCCGCTATGCCCCTCTTCCACAATGTCCCCCTTCATCTCCGCTATGCCCCTCTTCCACAATGTCCCCCTTCATCTCCTCTATGCCATAGAGGAGATGAAGGGGGACATTGTGGAAGAGGGGCATAGCGGAGATGAAGGGGGACATTGTGGAAGAGGGGCATAGCGGAGACGAAGGGGGACATTGTGGAAGAGGGGCATAGCGGAGATGAAGGGGGACATTGTGGAAGAGGGGCATAGAGTCTATGCCCCTCTTCCACAATGTCCCCCTTCATCTCCGCAATGCCCCCTTCATCTCCGCAATGCCCCCGTACCTCCAGTCCCTGGTGGTCCAGCGGAGCGTCTTCTGATCTGTGCCTCTTCCGGCACAGATCCCCGCCACCCGAACATGGCGGGAGAGCACATGGCGGTACTCGACGAGTACCGCCATGTGCCGAGCAGAGCGATGCTCGAGCCGATCCGAGCATCGGCCGAGCACGCTCGCTCAACACTAATAGTGAAACATTATGCCTGTTTTGTATTGTTTATCGCCCACCTAAAGTCAAGACTTGAGTAAATAGGTCTACCGTCCCAGATTTGCTAGAGAGGTTTTACAAATACAGGAGGGTGCCCCCTGTACAAAATGAGTCTAAACCAGGGGCGGACTGACAGGACCCAGGGCCCCTGGTCCAAAAAGAGGTCTGGGCCCCCTGCAGAAATCTCCACAATGCCCCTTCCACCTCCACAATGCCCCCATCATCTCATCGCCACAATGCCCCCTTCTCTCCACAATGCCCCCTTGATCTCATCGCCACAATGCCCCCTTCTCTCCACAATGCCCCCTTGATCTCATCGCCACAATGCCCCCTTCTCTCCACATTGCCCCCTTCATCTCATCTCCACATTGCCCCCTTCATCTCATCTCCACAATGCCCCCTATCTCCACATTGCCCCCTTCTCTCCACAATGCCCCCTTGATCTCATCTCCACAATGCCCCCTTCTCTCCACAATGCCCCCTTCTCTCCACATTGCCCCCTTGATCTCATCTCCACAATGCCCCCTTCTCTCCACATTGCCCCCTTCATCTCCACAATGCCCCCTTCTCTCCACAATGCCCCCTTGATCTCATCTCCACAATATTGCCCCCTTCTCTCCACATTGCCCCCTTCTCTCCACAATGCCCCCTTGATCTCATCTCCACAATGCCCCCTTGATCTCATCTCCACAATGCCCCCTTCTCTCCACATTGCCCCCTTCTCTCCACATTGCCCCCTTCATCTCCACAATGCCCCCTTCTCTCCACAATGCCCCCTTGATCTCATCTCCACAATATTGCCCCCTTCATCTCCACAATGCCCCCTTCATCTCCACAATGCCCCCTTCCACAATCCCCCCTTCATCTCCACAATGCCCCCTTCCACAATCCCCCCTTCATCTCCACAATGCCCCCTTCCACAATCCCCCCTTCATCTCCAAAATGCCTCCTTCCACAATACCCCCTTCATCTCCAAAATGCCCCCTTCCACAATACCTCCTTCATCTCCACATTGCCCCTTCCTCAATGCCCCCATCTCCACAATGCACCCGTCTCCACATTGCTCCTTCATCTCCATAATACCCCCCTTCATCTCCACCATGCCCCTACCTGCAGTCCCTGGTGGTCTAGTGGCGTGGGGCGCGCCTCTAGTAATGCAGAGGCTGGGAGATGATGTCATCTCCCAGCGCTCTGTATTACTAGAACGGCGCGCCGGCGGCCGTTGTAGGAGAGCTGCTGAGCAGCTCTGGAAGTGGCGGCGGCGGCGGGCCCTCTTCGGTCACGGGCCCTCGGTCCGTGACCGAATGCCCGATGGTCAGTCCGCCCCTGGTCTAAACATTTGGGATCCCTAGTATGAGTGCACAACAGTGCATGATGTGTCCTGAACAGGATTGCTGTGAGGTGTCTCACCCCAGAAGGTGCTGGCCGGGCTGAGCTACAACATTGCGACAAGGGATAATAAAACTTTAACCCCTTAAGGACCCATGACGGTCCTGGACCGTCATGGGTTGTTATACCCTTAAGGACCAGGATCGTCATGGAATTCCAGGCCGGAATCGGATTCGTCAAAAAAAAAAAAAAAGGTCCCTGGTCCTTAAGTGACCGTCGCGTGCGTGCGCAGCCGGTCATTAAGGGGTTAAAAAATATGCAGCTCCGACTGAGCCTCCTATAACCTGGGCCATGACACGCTGTATTTCAATCTTTTCTGTTTTGTAGTTCAAGAGTAATTCAATGCTAAAGGATCCCCCTATCACCCCTTTTACCACTCCCTAGCCGCAACCCCTCAGATTTGGAATACGGTCATGCGACCGGACAGCACGCAGTGAAGGACAATCTTCAGGCACTGAGTATTAGGAAAACCCTTCCCCCTTAACGAAGGAGAGTAGGATTTTCCTTTTGCTGATTGAAGATTTCCCTTGCTGCGTGCTGTCTGGCTGGCTCAGAGAGCAGCGTGACATAGGGGAAAGGGGAGAGGATCCTCTAGCACTGAATTACTCTTGAACTACAAAACAGAAAAGATTGAAATACAGCGTTTCATGGTCCAGGTTATAGGAGGCGCAGTCGGAGCTGTATATTTTTAACCCCTTAATGACCGGCCGCACGCACACGGCGCTCACTTAAGGACCAGGGACCTTTTTTTTTTTTTTTTGCCGAATCCGATTCCAGACTGGAATTCCATGACGATCCTGGTCCTGGTCATGGCCCAAGTTATAGGAGGCTCAATCGAAGCTGCATTTTTTAAGGTATTGCTATCCGTTAAATGTTTTGGAATGGCCTTCAGAGTCCTGAATATTTATGAAACTTTGCCATTGGACCTCAAACATGCAGTGCATGCAAGACAACTTAAAGGGATAGTAATGTTTCACAATAAAAGCAGCTCCAATTAATCCTCATATTGTTTGGAACATGGAGAGTGTTATTTCAGTTCTGTCAAAGTTGTAGTTCAAGAGTAATTGAATGATAAAGTATCCCCCTCCTGTCCCTTTTACTGATGTAACACTGTTCAGCCAGATCAGAAGGGAGGTGCCCAGGCTGTTCACCTCAGAGCAGCAAGGTGGTGTCCAGACTGATCGCAGAGAGGGACAATCTTCAATTAACGTAAGGGAAAAGCCTAAAAAACCTGTTAAGGAGGGCAGGGTTTTCATTTTTCTTACAGTAAGAAGATTGTCCCTTGCTGTGAGCTGTCTGGTCTCAAGACCAGATTCCACAAATGAGGGGAGTTGGTTTACACTAGGTAAAGAGGACGGGAGGGGGATACTTTATCATTCAATTACTCTTCAACTACAAATCTGACAGTGTTGAAATAATACTCTCTATGGCTCAAATACTATGAAGATTAATTGGAGCTGCTGTTTTTGTGAAACATTACTATCCCTTTAAGAATATTTCTGAACTAGAAGCATTCTGCAAGGAAGAGTGGGGAAAAATTCTCAAAGCAAAAATAGAACGACTGTTAGCTGTGATTTCTGCCAAAAGGAGTACTTCTAATTACTGACTGATAGTGTGTCCAAGTATTTTCACATGCCACATTTTATGTGCCTTACAATTTGCAGAAATATGTCAAGTTTAAGTTTGTTCACTGCAGAGGTTGAGAATTCCTTGGACTGGACCGCAGGGTACAGGAAGTGGAAGCATGTCATGGGGACGGTTGATCCAGACAGGAAGTGTGTGTGATAGGGAGGAGTAAAGGGAAAGGCTTTAGAAAAGGGTCTGGTGACAGGAAGTGGACTGTAGTTTGGATTAAGAGAGGACAAAGGAAGCATCCCTCCCTCCAACCCTATTATGATGTGGTGGTGTGTTTGCATGTCTCAGCTGGGCCGATAGTACTTGCATGGTTTTCAGAGATCCGCGCAGTGATTCCTCATGATAATGAGCCAAGTAAGAGGACAACAAGGCGGGGGGGGGGCACCCAGAGTAGAGAGATTCACCTTGAGGGGACCATCCATAGATGTCCAGAGGGCTAGGGGTGATAAGGGCCCAGGGGACAGTGCTCTAAATGTGTCATAATGAAAAATCTTATTTAGGTACGTGTTCGGCTAACTTGGGGTCAGATAATGTGGTTAACAGGCCCAAATCCAGAACCAGGCGGAAATCGGGGAGGGGGAGGGGAAGACTGGAGAGTAGCAACCATCAATACACTATGTCTTAAACTAGGTTCCACAATGACAAAATGTCTACAGGCCTATGGGAGTGACCTTGATTCCCAGTAGGTTAGCCATGGGGACCAAGTCTTACGAAATGCCTCAAAAGAGCCAGTGGTCCGGGCATGCAATTTTTCAAGTTCAAAAGTCCCATTCACCCTAGCCAGCCATACATCAAGCAAAGGGGAGGAAGTTGCCCTCCAATGCCTAGGGATGTTGTACCTGGCATGATACAGCTGTATTTTGAGTAATAGTTTGAAATGGGAAGGAACCTGCGGAGTTGCCAGCAGAATATGGAATAGACAGAAGAAAGGGTCTGCCTTTAAGGATAGGGACAGCAAAGAAGTGATGCATAAGAGAAGGTATGGGAATTTTATCCTCGGGTGGAAGCCCTTTGGGAGTTTGCCCCGGACTTAGGTTGCGGGAGAAGACGTTATCCATTGAAATTAAACTGGATGGTGGGTGGGGTAATTCCTTGGGAGTCAGCTGTAAGTGCTGAAAATGGCGGAGTCAGCCGTAAGTGCTGAAAATGGTAGAGTCAGCTGTAAGTGCTGAAGAATGGTGGCGTCTGCTGTAAGTGCTGACGAACGTTGGAATCAGCTGTAGTGCTGTTAACTTCTCTTCGCATAAAAAAAAAATCAATAAAACGTAATTTGGCCTGGGTTCCCAAACTTTTACATGCAACTTAATAGCCACATGTGTCTCTATAAATGGCATAGTGAATACGTATCACCTTTCACTTATTTCATAGCCTATATAGCAGGATTTGCCAACATGATGCTCTCCATGCCCCAGCTGTTGTGAACTACAACTCCTATTATCACCAGCCATTAACATTAAACGTCTGAAAGTCAAGGGATGTCCATCGCATTGTTTTTGTAGTGTGTTGGACACCTCCCTCGAACTCAAATGATTAACCCTTTGAGTGCCAGATGGTACACAAAGCATTGCGGAGCAATGTGTTGTGTACCCTCTGGCACTCAAAGGGTTAATGGATAACATTCCAAAGATCTAAGGGTCAGCTCATTTTGAAAGCAGCCAGTTATTCCAGCTACAAACCCACCTGGTCTTATTTCATTAGGAGCAGGAATAAGATCGTATTTTTATTTATTCAAAATACTGAAAATTATTTATTGTTAATAAGTCATTTTCTACTTGATCAAAGGCCTCTCAGAAACAGCAGTGGCTTACTGTGTTGGTTTCCAACATTTAGCCTGGTGAGCAATTGCCCGCTGTTGTGGATGCAACCTGCCTGACGTTTTATGGGATTTTTGCCTAATTAGCTAGCACTGATGAACTAGTACATCAGTAAGGTCTAACCACCTGCTCATCCCTATCATTTTGTAACTGACACCCTACAGACTGAGAAGAATTCAGATTGTTAAAGTGGAATGATCACCCCAAATAAAGTCACCCCTAATACTTACTCATATAGCGATAAGCAAAGAAATAATACTATTATCCATCATAAGTACCGCATTATTTAAGAAATCTAGCTTCCTCTAAGACTGATGGCCAGGCTTCTTCCTTTAGAAGCATCTGTGCACCTGAGCCACCAGTTCCTTCCTATTACCTTAAAGGGATAGTAGTGTTTCAAAATAAAAGCAGCTCTAATTAATCTTCGTAGTATTTGGGCCTTGGAGACTGTTATTTCACTAATGTCAGAGTTGTAGTTCAAGAGTAATTGAATGATAAAGTATCCCCCTCCGCCCCTTTTACAGAGTGCAAGCCACCTCCCCTCAGATGTGGAATCTAGTCACTTGACCGGACAGACCACAGCAAGGGACGATCTTCTTACTGTGAGAACAATGAAAACCCTGCCCCCCTTGACAGGTTTTTCCCTTATGCTAACTGAAGATTGTCGCTCTGTGCAAGCCATCTGGATACCACCTTTCTGTTCTGAGGTGAGCAGTGTTACATCCGCAAAAGCGGGGCAATTACTCTTGAACTACAACTCTGACAGTAGTGAAATAACACTCTCCATGGCCCAAATACTATGAAGATTAATTGGAGCTGTTTTTATTTTGAAACATTACTATCCCTTTAAGGTATAATAGAGGAGACCAGGACTGACAGTGCAGGCACACAGATGTCTCTAAGCCAATATGTCTGCTCTGATGTCTGGCTATCAGTCTCAGAATAAGTAGGATTTCCTAATAACACGGTACTTATGATGGATAATATTACTATTTCTAAGCTTATCCGTATTTGACAAATTATTGAGGGGGGGCTTTATTTGGGGTGATTAAATCCTTGTGAACCAGAGCGCTGCACATCAAACTGGGTTAAATACCAATATTCTCACTGACTTGATCAAAATTGTTCAATGATAAGCAGTACGTCTATAACTGCACTATGTACGATAAAATTCTTTGTCTTTTTAACCCTTCAAGGAGAAGAGGATTGTGCAAAGAGTTTTGAAGCAATGCTTTGGAAATTCTCTGCTCCTCAAAGGGTTAAAGCGAACAGGATTTAATTTACTATTGCTACCAGTAAACCCTTTGAGTGTCAGAGGGATATGCAACGCATTGCTTTGCAATGCGTTGCATACCCCTCAGGCACTCAAAGGTTAAAAGAATAACGTGGCCCTCACACACACGCACATACATGGATTTTTGAACATGTGCCCGAGATTGAAAAAAATCTTGGACGCCGCTGAGTGAAACACATTCAACTGTAGCAAATGATTCCTCGTATTTTAACACTGAGAAGTCACATAGTGCAGAGAGTAACATCTGGTCTGTTCTACAAGAGGAAATTAATAAGATAAAGGTCATTTCTGGTTTCAGGGTACAGATACAACTATTGTTTTTGATTACATCAGACAATGAGAAGGGTTTAAGGTAAGTGGACTTGCTTTTTTAATAAACACATTTTCTTCTGGATTCTTTTATTATCTGAAACTTTCCTACGCTATTATCTCCTTTCTACCCCCACGTTCTCAGAAACACTTGTAAGATGTCAGGGAAAAACAAGATAATGAAAACAGTAATTTCTTTAAAATATCTTTAAAAACACATTCACATCTATTTTGGCTTTTTTCTTCATGACATAGGAGTCATAAGACTGAAACTCAGGATGCCTTGTATTCTGTACAAGTTTCTTCACAAAGATCCAGCAATCTAATTGGTGGTAAACGAATAAAATGATTTGCACAATATCACAAGGAGAAGGTATTGAGATTCAAATTGAATTCTGTTCTTCTAAAGCCAATGTCATTTACACTCAGACACATTTTCTATCTTTGAAATCAGTTGGGTTCCCTTGTGAATACTGCAATCGTTCTTGAATTCCTTACTTAGATAACCTGAAAGGTTGAGGACTTGTATGGTGTCTGCAATCTATTGAACCTGTCAACATTAAAGTGGAACTGTCACCTTCCACATTCTCACCCCTGTGGGAGCATAGTGATTTGTGGCAGGGGGTGCAGTGTGGAATGTTAGTATTCATCTTGAAGGGAGCGGCAGGTGGGAGGGAGAGCAGTGTGGACAGATAGCGTCTGATTGACAGGGAGTGAAAGGTGGGAGGGAGAGCAGTATGTAAAGTTAGTGTCTAACTGGCAGGGAGTGTCAAGTAGGAGGGAGAGCAGTATGGAATGTTAGTGTCTAACTGGCACAAAATGGTATGTAGGAGGGAGAGCAGTATGGAATGTTATTATCTAATTGGCAGGGAATGGTAGGTAGGAGGGAGAGCAGTGTGGAATGTTAGTGTCTAACTGGCAGGGAATGGTAGGTAGGAGGGAGAGCAGTGTGGAATGTTAGTGTCTATCTGGCAGGGAATGGTAGGTAGGAGGGAGAGCAGTGTGGAATGTTAGTGTCTATCTGGCAGGGAATGGTAGGTAGGAGGGAGAGCAGTGTGGAATGTTAGTGTCTATCTGGCAGGGAATGGTAGGTAGGAGGGAGAGCAGTGTGGAATGTTAGTGTCTAACTGGCAGGGAATGGTAGGTAGGAGGGAGAGCAGTGTGGAATGTTAGTGTCTATCTGGCAGGGAATGGTAGGTAGGAGCGAGAGCAGTGTGGAATGTTAGTGTCTAACTGGCAGGGAATGGTAGGCAGGAGGAGAGCAGTGTGGAATGTTAGTGTCTAACTGGCAGGAATGGTAGGTAGGAGGGAGAGCAGTGTGGAATGTTACCATGTGGCTGGTACGTGGTGATTTGTGGTAGGATGGTAAGGAGTGGTAGATGGGAGGAATGTTAAAGGGGATCTATCACCCCTATACAAATTTATCTTAATAGTTATGCTATATAGTGACTAGGTGGAATACTGTATTCATTTCTTTTTTGAAGGGGAACTTTCACCTCCGCATGATCATGGTTGTATCCCTTCCTTTGTGTCCCCTGTGTACATTGCTGTGTTTCTTTTTGCCTAAAAATCTGTTTAAATGAAGCAAAAAGATACTTGAATTTTGTACCTGATGACGTTAGCAGCCGCACAGCCGCTCACCGTATGGTGCAGAAGACACTCCCACAGGGCTTGGCAGTGAATCGTCCATCCAGCACAGCCTCAGCTCCTTTCACTTGCCCCAGCATCCTCCGATGACGGAGGCGTTCTGTTAGTAAGCTGGAGAGATCTCATTGGCTAGATATCAATCTCTGCCAATGAGATCTCTCTCCAGCTTACTAACAGAACGCCTCCGTCATCGGAGGATGCTGGGGCAAGTGAAAGGAGCTGAGACTGTGCTGGATGGTCGATTCACTGCCAATCCCTGTGGGAGTGTCTTCTGCACCATACGGTGCGCGGCTGTGCGGCTGCTAACGTCATCAGGTACAAAATTCAAGTATCTTTTTGCTTCATTTAAACAGATTTTTAGGCAAAAAGAAACACAGCAATGTACACAGGGGACACAAAGGAAGGGATACAACCATGATTATGAGGAGGTGAAAGTTCCCCTTTAAATTGCTATTAGGCCGAAATTCAAGGAATAAATACTGCCCTGCACCCCTACTTCCAGACAGATTGCAGTTACCAGCTCTGTAGCGCAGTCTGTCACTCTTCCTCTGCTCTCCTCCCTCTATCCAGCCTCCTCCAATGACGGAGGATTTCTGCCTATAAGCTGGAGCGCTCTCATTGACCAGAGATTGCTCCATTTTAATGCATAAAGCCTCCGTCATCAAAGGCTGGGCTATCTGCAGTTGTTGCTGGACAATTTGGCAATCATTAAAATCGTAGTATAACAAACTGGTGGGAGTGCGTGTTGTGGATTTCTCACCCTATGTCTATGGCCCTTGGTTCTAAACAAGGGTGCTGTGACACTTTGTTGTTCCATGGACACCAGCTTAGGGAACCCTGCTTTTTCTTTGAAATATTTGCCAAAAAATGTTACAGCTGAAATTCTAATGTGGAAATAATTATGCAAAATATGCTCCATCTAGTCATTCAGACTGTGAGGCATAACAATAACAGCTATACATGTATCTATTTTCCTCTTCATTAAG
Source organism: Rhinophrynus dorsalis (assembly GCA_037306005.1). NCBI lineage: Eukaryota > Metazoa > Chordata > Amphibia > Anura > Rhinophrynidae > Rhinophrynus > Rhinophrynus dorsalis. The sequence goes on from CM074722.1 coordinate 483,369,831, forward strand.
TCCTAGAGGAATTACCTATAACATGTCAGTTGTACCCTGAAAATTCCAGACTGGGTGTTAAAGGAGCAATGCGTTGCGTACCCCTCTGGCACTCAAAAGGGTTAAAATAATCAGGAAGTGAATTTACTGTGTTTACTTCCTGGTTCTTCTAACTGACAGGAAGTGAATTTACTGTGTTTACTTCCTGATAGTTCTAACTGACAGTGACAGGCAGTTTCTATCACATTCTATGGAGGACTGTATGTCTCTGACTTTCTTGACTTTCCTCTCCATTAGAATGTGACAGAAAAATTCATTAGAATTTGACCACTAGAGGGCACTGCTAATGTAAAAAAACATGGGTTTAAACTGTAATAACTCTGGAAATATAAATCTCTCAGCAGTGGGAGTACCCTTATTTTACTCCTACGATATATTTTTTTTTTTCATAAAAAAAGTTTACTGTGCCTTTAAGGGTGTCTTGAGTGAAAAAAAGATTGAGAATCACTAGTAGCTGCAATGGATTTTGGGCACATCATTCCACAAGACAAATTCCAGGTATTATAGTAACATCGTTCATGAGAATAAAAGACCAGCCCATGCCAAATCACCTGTGTTGATCCAGAGGAGGGCAAAAAAAAAACCAAAAAAATATTGAAGCTATTTCCAATTTAGCTCCAAGTGAGTCATAAAAATTCCTTCCCGACTCCAAATGGCAGTCAGATATTTCCCTGGATCAAAATCCTATCTGCTTTGAAGCCATATGTCATAATTCTCAATATTGTTCTGTGCTAGATAGGTATCCATTACTTTTTTGAAAGCATAATACATATTCATTTTCTTTTTGGAAAACCTTCTGTAGAAATTATGGATTTGCCAGTGAGTGAAAAAGTACACACATCAGCCATCTCCCTGTTCCTTAACCCCTTAACGACCGGGGAATCCGGAAGGGGAAGTAACTTAATGACCACGGAGCAATTTTTTTTTTTGCTCCATTGGGTTCCGGACTCCCCGAACGGCGTGCAGCCGCGGGGGGAGCCCGGAACTCGATGACGGTCATAGTACGTCATCGGACGTTAAGTCAAATCGACCCTTGACGTACTATGACCGTCAAGGGTCGTTAAGGGGTTAAATGTTGCCAATGATGACAGCACATGCAGTCACCATGTAAATTGTTGGCCCTTCAGCTGTTGAGGACCATAACTCCCATGATTTCCAACCATCCAGCTAGAACACCAACAACTACACCTGATGTAAATAAATATTTGATCAAACACATTTAACCTATCAGGCAGGCATAGTTTTTACCCTCTGTCTGTGTTGCACACCTCAAGTACTCAAACTGTTAAAATACAACTAACACACCTCATGTTTGTTTGGATGAGCTTTCAAAACCAACTATATTTCTGTTAACCACTTTAAAACAATAGATTATAAGATACTAGTGTAAAAGCCTGTGTACACAAGGTGTTAAGAGGCCAGTCCTGCTCTGCGTCCTGCGCCGATGCAGTCATGCACTGTAGAGACTGCCCAAAAGCACAGAATGCTCCCAGCACAGAACTCCCAGCATTCTGTGCTCCCAACGCAGAACTCCCAGCATTCCTACACCTCCCAGCATTCTGTGCTCCCAACATTCTGTGCGCCCAGCATTCTGTGCGTTCGTGCAGTCTCTACTACGCATGACAGCTTCTGACAAACATTCTACCAAATTATTATATAGGATTTGGTTTTATTTATTTGTCAGATTACTGCAGATAGACAGTACTAACTGGCACAGCCGTGTTACAGTTTGCCTAAGCAGTGTGGAATCCGGCCAGTACTGTCTGATCTGAATACACTCACTACAGATAGATACATAAATAAAACATAAATATCTCATAAGCTATTGTTTGAAACAAAAGAGAGGCTAACATAATAGGTGACTCTGAAAGCTCTTTCAAAGAAGCAATATGTAATAATGTGTTCTACTTTAAAACACATTGGAGCATGTTTATAAAAAGAAAAGTGTGACAATTCCCATAAAAGCGAAAAATCCATTATTCACACTTTTTTCTTTTAAGGTAAATGTTTTTGCCCATCCCTACCAGTAATTCAGGACTCCTCGGCCCAACCAGTGGTGATCAGGTCTTTTTTTACACACGGTATTGCCATCATGGATTGGGTGAAGGGAAGGTATGGCAGACACACTATGCCCTATTTGTCTCCTCTTTGTTAAATGGATAGTAATGTTTCATAATAAAAGCAGCTCTAATTAATCTTCATAGTATTTGGACTTTGGAGAGTGTTATTTCATTTCTATCAGAGTTGTAGTTCAAGAGTAATTGAATGATACAGTATTCCCCCTCTTTCCCCTTTACTGATGTAACACTACTCAGCATAGAGCAGCAGGGAGTGTCCAGGTAGATTGCAGAGAGGGACAATCTTCAATTAAGATAAGGGAAAAAGCTGAAAAACCTGTCAAGGGGGGTCAGGGATTTAATTGTTCTCACAGTAAAAAGATTGTCTCTTGCTGTAAGAAGTCTGGTATATGAACTGGATTCCACATCTGAGGAGTGGGGGCTTACACTAGGTAAAAGGGGCGGGAGGGGGAAACTTTATCATTCAATTAATCTTGAACTACAACGTTCACAGTAATGAAATAACACACTTTATGGCTCAAATACTATAAATATGAATTGAAGCTGCTGTTTTTGTGAAACATTACAATCACTTTAATGGAACCACCACTGCAGGGTTTGGGTATGTGATGACATCAATGCCTGAAAGTCCTTCCATCCTTAACAGGAGTCAATGAAGGATTTCCTAGTAGGCAACTATTGTTGCTGCTTTCTCCTCTCACAAACCCAGAATGGCCTACTGTGAGAGCCTGACACCCTTTTATATGCCTGTAGGAAAAGAAGAGAAAACTGCCATGTGGTGGACAGAAATTCAGTCTTCCCATTACTTTTAATGCAATGAGCTAGGTGAAAAAAGCTGGAAAATGACACTTTGAGGGAAATTTTTCACCAGGAGGGAAGTGTCATTTATCACCTTTTTTGGTCTGAGATGAACATTTTTACCCATCTCTAGTGGAAATGACTTCTCCAGTGATATCATTTCTCCAGTCCCTATGTTATTCTATAGATCCAGTGCACTAAGATTTCCAAAGCTGAAGAAATGTTAGTGCATTAGCTCCATAGAATAACATAGGAACTGAAGAAGTGATATTACTGGATATGTTATCTCCACTTTATCACCTCTTATCACACCTTAGTGCACAACCCCGCCACCCCCCATGTTTTGTTTTAAGAGGTTTAAATTGGGTGGGCAGGGGAGGGTTAGGTGTTACCTCTAAGAAGGGAGAAAAGTGTTAGGGGCATTGGAACCTTACATGCCCTGATGATCTCTTTCTATTGCTTGAGCAGACTGAACATCAGCTTAAATAATCAAGTGCTGAAAAAGAGATGTTGATATAAACAGGTTAAATTAAAAGTTCAACTTTAATTATAAATTGTGTTTGAAATAAAATAATCAGCATTCACCACACAGCGTATTAACCTTTCGGTTAATGTAATAAAATGAAAATTTCCTGACAATTATGAGACTTCCATAAAGAGAGACCCTATGAGACTGCAGAAAACTCTTCTCTTATTGTCAGCCCCCCCCCCTCAGTCCTTGTACTAAAGGGATCAACAGAGCATTCAAGTGTTCTAATACAAATTGGTAAGCGAGGCATAACAACAATGGGTACAGAGGGTGACCGAGCACAACATCTAAGAGGCCCATTGGCTATGAACTATCCTGAAGCCCCCTATAATCTACCAGTGTTCTACCTTAGCTGGTGGCCACCAATATCATCACACATGGTTGCCAGCAACCAGTAAGATTAATGCCAGTGAGCCTCTTTACTGTTCTATAGTAACCAGAGCTGGATTTACATCCCAGGAACCCCTAGACAGGGCACACTTGGTGCGCTTAACTCTACCCATGGCCACATCCCAATCCTCACATGACCCCTCCCCATTCCCTTCCACTATTTCCTGGCACAGAAAATATCCGTGGCCTATAACAAGCAAGAACCAACCCTTGGATGGAATAGAGATCTCTAAAGCATTGTTCCACAATGAGGTGGACATTTCTCTATCATCCAAGGAGTTTAATAATATCCTGTAACACACTATGACTCTGCATCCCATAGTTTCACATTTTTTGCTGAGTCTGTGATTGCGTGTCTAAGGATAGCTTCTGCTCTTCTTATCCCTCCCCTCTTCTCTCCATTTATTGTAACCCTGACTTTCCTTCTGGCTATCTTCGTGGTCCATTTGCAGTTTGAAAATGACTAGATATTCACACTTTGGAATCCCTTTTCCAGGAGGAGATATCCCGTATCTGACCAGGAGTCTCCACCTTCCTACCGCACATGTCAAACTATACAAGTTATTGAGCTCAGAAGTCAGAGATCACAAGCCTCAATTTTAGGAGCAGTTGGAAGAGGCGCTTTCCATTGCATGGACCATGCAGGCATGTGGGAAAGTCTTTAGACATACGCTTTCTGGTACTCCCGATGTTTCCTCCAGGGAAGCTAACATTAAGTTCTTGATGAGATGGTACTGGAGCCCGATCAGATTCACAAAGATGTTCCCCTTGGTATCGCAGCTGTGTTGACATTGTAACCTTGCCCGAGGTACCGTGCTCCACATGTGGTGGGAATGCAATCTCATCACTAATTACTGGACTCAGATATCTAGGGTGATCAATAAGGTTTTTCAGACTCAGATCCTTTTTTTTTTTACTTTTCACCTTTCCAGAATCTGTCCTCCTCACTAGAACTCAGTACACCCTCTTCTGTTATTTGGATAATAATGCTAAACACTTGATTCCCTTGCACTGGAAACAACCAACCCCTCCTCTCACTGGAAGTGGTATGACAGTTTGCAGCCCTGGAGAGGACACATGCTGTGGTAACCAACACTAGAATGATTTGCTTTCATATGGGACCCTTGGCTGTCCCTTAAGCCTTAATTTTTGTGGGTGGATAATGTCTGAGTTCCCTCTCAGACAATGAGCACTTTGGGGATTTGTTCTCCGCCCTGCCCTATACTTTAGTACAGTCCTGGGGCCCTCCTGGGGGTGGAACCGAGAGGGTTGATTGGTATTGCGCCCTCCCCCCAAGTAGACCCCTGGTGTGGTGGCTGTTCCTCCTCATGGACCATCTCTCCCTTCCCCTCTGGTAATCTGTCTGTTCTTCTATCCGCTCATCATTATATCTCTCCTCTATGAGCATAACTATGGATTCCCCATGATGGGATTTTATAGTGCCATTGGTAAACTCAGACCAGCTTATTATGTCAAGAATGTTATGCAACATGACCTTTATTGGCTATTTGTTACTCTTGTACTTGTTCCTGAACTTGAGTGTACCTTCAACTGTTATTTTTGAGGGCTCTTTGCTAATTTTATATTATATTATAGTATGCACATATTTTCAATAAATCTTTTTAAAACAAACAAAAAAAATAGCCTGTAAAGGGGTACTTAAAGGGATATTAATACTTCGTTTTAACTTTATTTTATTTTGTAGGCATTAAAAAACATGAAGAATAATATAAGTCTTATCTCTCAAACCTTTATGGTTTAAGAGATATTCACAAGCAAAGTTTCCCCTCCTGCCCTTTTACCTAGTTTAAGCCATCTCTTCTCAGATGTGGAATCCAGTCCATAGACCAGACAGATAACAGAAGGGGACAATCTTCTTTATATGAAAACAATGAAAACCCTGCCCCCCTTGACAAGCTTTTCAGGTTTTTCCCTTATCTTAATTGAAGATTGTCCCTCTGTGCAATCTGGGCATCTCCCTTCTGCTCTGGCTGAGCAGTGTTACATCAGTAAAAGGGACGGGAGGGGGACACTGTCACTGAATTACTCCTGAACTGCAACTCTGACAGAACTGAAACAGCACTCTCCAAAATTCAAATACCATGATGATCAATTAGAGCTGCTTTTATTATGAAACATTACTATCCCTTTAAACTGATGCAGGGATATTAAGCTTGTTCTGGCCACACCCACAATTCAGAATGTGGGTGTGGCCAGCACAGCTGAGGCACCACTCAAAAAATGAAGCTCTAGGCAGTTGCCTACTCTGCCTGTTGGGAAATCTGGCCCTGTTATTAACCCTCTGAGCACAAGACCATGTGGGTAGGAGGACCCCACCTCAGATTTCACCCAGGACCCAATACATTCTAGTTACACCCCTGTATCTGAGGCTGATGTAATGGGAACAATTCTGGGGCATGCCAACTGTACCACAGAGAACAAATAAACATCCTTACTGATTAGCTTGCTTTGTATGCCGATGACATCTTGCTTTTTTTGGGTGATGGAGGGGACTCCTTGCGGACCACATTGCGGTTGGTAGATGGCTTTGGTATATACTCTGGGTTTCAAATTAATTGGACTAAATCCTCCTTGATTCCGATTGATGGTGGTCTGCGGGACTCCCCCTCATCTGACATTCCGCTTTCTTGTGTGGCTGAGTGTACATATCTTGGGGTTCGGGTGACGGGTGCGGCGGACTCCTTTCTGGAGCTGAATCTGATACCTGCTATTCAATACTTTAGCGAAAAGACGATGGCGTGGCTCCAATTGCCCTTAAATGTTATTGGAAGATCAAATCTTATTAAAATGATTTTCTTGCCCAAGTTTTTATATATATGTCAGAATACCCCAGTTCCCATTCCCAAAAAGTATTTCCGACAGATAGACAGAATTATTTCGAGGTTTCTATGGCGGGGGAATCGGGCTAGACTCAAACTAACTACACTCATGAAATCAAAAAGGGAGGGAGGAATTGCCTTGCCTGATTTCTATAGATACTACTTGGCAGCGCAATGTCGACATGTGGTTGATTTTGTCTCTCCTCGGCCCTCTTACCAGACTACACTAATAGACACATTACTTTTACAGCCTACCTATAGACTGTCCCAGTTTCTACATGGCGGCCCCGCTGTCTTTAAAATCCAACTTCCTTTAACAACAACTCTATATGGGGCATGGATGGAGCTGAAACGGTTTCTGGGGTATACAGCCATGGATTCGGATACTCCCCTGTGGGGTACTGCGGGGCTAAGTCATCTATTAGATTTTGATTTTGGCCCTTTATGGGCTAGATTTGGAGTGGATTCTCTTGGACAATTGTATCGAGATAACCATTTGAAATATCACATACCACATAAGCTTTTTTATTCGTATCTATGTCTCAGACATGCTCTGAGAGCTCAGTGGGGTGACCGTGCTCCGACGATTTCTACGCTCCCGCTGCTTGCTAGATTGGTGGCTCTTGAGCCTCCGAGACCTCTTTCCTTCATTTACCAGTGGTTAGATTCTCATATGGGGCAACGGGAGTTTACATCAGGGCTAGGTGGGAAGCGGACGTGGGTCCTTTGGAGGATTGGGAGTGGGATTTGGCTAAGACGGGACCAGCTATGGTGGCGACATCAACTAGACATCAAATGATTCAGCTGAATATTCTACACAGAATCTATTACACACCGGTCAGACTGTTTAAAATGAGTGGTTCTGGATCCGATTGTTGTCTTAGGTGTGATACCGTTCAGGGTACATACTTACATATGATCTGGGAATGCCCTGGGGTGAGAGGGTTTTGGACTGAGGTAGTACGTATTATGGCCTTGGTATTGGGAAGACCTGTTCCTATGACTCCTAAGATTTGTCTGTTGTCTGTTTTTCCTGATGAGATTGAGGATGCAAATGACAGGACTCTTTTGAGTGAGCTATTGGTGATGGCGAGGAAGGTGGTGGCCCTACACTGCATGTCAAGCAGAGCTCCCAGCTGTAGAGCATGGATAAATCTAGTCTCACAGTGTTTTGTGCATTATAAACTGGTTTATCTGCATCGAAGTAATCCAGCCAAATTTGATAAGATTTGAGGGAGATGGCAATCTTGGTGGATAGATGAAGCGAATGCAACTGTACCTTCCGGGGATGTGCAATCCAACGGTGCTATTTGATTGTGCTTGCTTCTGTTTATTGTGTGGCTGGTGATGCTGTTTATTTGGTTTGTGCCTCTGTGTATGACTCCTGTACGTCTCGGGGTTTTTGTGGAACCATTGGCTAGTGGGTGGGGTTGGGGGGTGCTGCGGGCTCAGGGGGGAGAGGAATTGGGATTGAGGTTTTGTAGGTTTAATTTAGAAGGGGTAGAAATTTGCAGTTTGGGTTGTGTTTCTATAGAAAAAAGAAAACCTCAGATCGATTCCATGCACCTTAGTCATACGCATCTGTTCTTACTACTGCCATGACTGTTTACATAACTTTGATGTATCTGTAAGGTTCTCTATGTATTTCTTATTTTGTATGTGTATGGATTGATCTGTTAATAAACTATATTAAAAAAAAAAAAAAAAAAAAAAAAAACATCCTTACTAAAATATTTTAAAGGGATAGTAATACTTAAAATGTAAAAAAAAATATGTTGTAGAGTTTATCCCCCTGAGTAAAACAATAGTACTCCCACTGCTGAAAGGTGTTTCATTCAAATGTTATTAATTTTCAAAGTTTAATTTTTTAGGTGCAATATCACAGTGGCCTGAAATTGTGCAGTGGCGCTGTTGCTACACGGTCCTATGGACAGCTCTGGTCAGTTGACCATAAATCTCCATAGGATGGTGTAGCAACAGCGCCACTGTACAATTTCAGGCCACTGTGATATTGCACCTAAAAAATTCAACTTTGAAAATTAATAACTTTTGAATGAAACACCTTTCAGCAGTGGGAGTACCCTTGTTTTTACTCAGGGGGATAAGCCCTACAACATATTTTTTTTTACATTTTAAGTATTACTATCCCTTTAAGTTCTGAAATTCTAGCTAGGTCTACAATGCTTTGTAAATCAATCCTTTGGAGAGCTCACTAGCATTCAGAGAGTTAAATGCCCTATTTATTTATAGTGATAATTTTGGGAATGGTTATTTATCCCTATGGCACAGTTGGTTTGCCCCATTTCATTGGAACATCAGCCTCTGTGTTGGAAACCCATATTGCAGAGTCTCTGGGTGATATTTAGTCATCATTTCACCTTAATTAACAGTTATTGTCTGTGCTCGCAGGAAGAAATCGCTCACAACTGAATTCCGATACAGCTATAAAAATTAATTCAACTTAAGGCACGTAAAGAAATAATTACAATTACTCTATAAATAGCACCTGGTTTTAATCAATCTAAAAATTGATAAGGTCAATTGTGTCACAGAAATATAATGGATTTGCCAATTTTCAATTCAGAATATAGGTGGATTTTAATTCAAAATGACAAGCCCTGAATGAAGTTGAATTGATGTTTTTCTTTTTTTTTTTTTTTTAAATAAGCAATAACATTTTTTTAATGAAAATATGGATATGTTGAATGTCTTTTGCTGTTGAGTAAATCATGGATATTGTCACTGGTGGGATGTTTTTATTTTGAAAGTAATCATACCGCAAACTTGTGTTTTTTAACATCGAACTCCATTTTTCTACTGTGGTTGCCAAGTAGAGCTGTTCCTGTCTTTTATCATGGAGACCCGTAGTCTGGGATGACATAATCACTTGTGAAAGTGGCAAATATATCTCTGAAACATTGGAATATAGTTACCGTAAAATCTCAGGTATAATACGCACCTGTGTATAATACGCAGGTGTATATTATACCCAAGATTCAGGGGAAAACAAGAGTGCCTATGTATAATACGCACCCTTGTTTTCCCCATTGCTTCAAAAAAAAATGTAACGCTGGCGATCCCTTCCCTCCCTCCCCCGGCGCTATCCGCTTTCATAATAAAGCTATAAAGCTTACTGAGGTCTGTAGGCAAACTTCATGTGCATCTGGGTAAATCTCTGCGGGCGGCATGCTTGCCTTTGCCGGCCGGCCGCCGATTCCTTCCATGGCTTTCAGGACCTTCCGCCTCAGACCACTGGTACACAGGGCATTACTATTGGCTGGAGGCAGAAGGTCCTGAAAGCTATGGAAGGAAGCGGTCGGCCGGCCAGCAAAGGCAAGCATTCCGCCCACAGAGATTTACCCAGATGCACATGAAGTTTGCCTACAGACCTCAGTAAGCATTATTGCTTTATTATGAAAGCGGATAGCGCCAGGGGAGGGAAGGGAAAGGATCGCCAGCATTAAAAAAAGATCTTAAAAAAATCTCTTGTGTATAATACGCACCCCCCCACTTCACATAAGGTGAAGTGGGGTAAAATTGTGCGTATTATACCCAAGATTTTACGGTACATGTATTAATATGGACATATCTTATTTCTCTACCTTGTATCTTGTAGGTGTGCAGCTGGACATCCATTTTGTCTGCCATTGATGGTTGGTATATGGTAATGGACTGAGATAGCTCAGTGGTAAAGGCCCTGGCTACAGAGCCTGTTCAAACCTCAAGGCTGCAGGTTTGAATCCCGGCAGGGTCAACTCAGCCCTTCAGCCTTCCGAGGTTGATAATTGAGTACCATTGATTGAGTTATAATAACGTCCATTATTCAGCTGCTGACCTGTTTAATTCTGAAAGCGCTTTGAGTCCCACTGGAAGAAAGTCGCTATATTAATAATAGTTATTATTATTATCTCAAATGGAGTGCCATGGGACTTTTATTGTGCCACGCACCTCCACTGAGGTTGCCCCTTCTTTTCCGTAATGACAAAAATGTGAAGTCTGAGTTTCAGTTGAATATTTATAGAAATTTCTAGGCATAATATGTTTGTTGCCGTTATTCCGATTGAGAGACCTAGGGCTGGATTTCCCAATAGGCAGATTAGGCAACTGCCTAGAGCTTCAAACTGTGAAAGGTGGTGCCTCATATGTGCTTGCCACACCCATATTCTGAATTGTGGGTGTGGTCAAAGAAATCTTAATGTCCTTGCGCCAGTTTCATACTCCTTTGCAGGTTATTATTTTATCCCTGTCATGCTAGAGATCTCTCCCAACGCATTTTGCGTTGGAGATCTGTCTAGTAACCAAAGGGTTGAAGCTATTTTTTGTTCTTGCTTTTTATTGGTCAGAAGCTATTTTCTCTTCCAGGAAACAGTGGATAGAATTGGGGGTGGAGTCATGTGAGGATAGGGGATGTGGCCATGGGCGGAGCTAAAGGTACCTAAAGTGCCTTGCCTAGGGGCGCCTGTGATGTAAATCTGGCCTGGAGATAAAAAAATAACTATATATTTAAGTATGTGTACCCTTCATTAGTCTTGATAACTGATTTATCAGATGTTAGGTGTTCCATAAAACTTCCGTACTGCATATTAAGAGTGTTCTGAGAAAAACAGATTAAAATGATAGTAATACTTCATATTTGCTGAACTTAATCTTGTTAGGTTTAAAAAAAGAAATAATGCCATGCATGTCTCATTGCCCAAACCTTTATAGTTCTTTAGAAATCTCAAATTTTATTTCCCCCTTCCCTCCCCTTTCTCCTACGTCACCTGTCCAGCTCTCGGATCTGAAATCTTGTCCGTAGACCATAGGGAGTGTCTACAGCATTGGTAAGACCTGCCCAGCCTTCTTGCCATCACCATTAACTTTTTTAATTCACTCCCCTTTTCTCGGAGCTCCTTGCGGTCACGTGACTGCTTTCCCTACCCATGGTGCATTGCGTCGGCTTGCTTGGCCGAAGAAACATTGCGTTTCTGAGCAGAATCATTCCAATCTATTGCTGTTTTGTAAGTTACAACACAACAATAGACTGGAATGGTTCTGCTCAGAAATTCAAAGTTTCATTGGCTAGGCAAGCCGATGCAATGCAACATGGGTAGGGAAAGCAGTCACGTGACCGCACGGAGCTCCAAGAAAAGGGGAGTGAATTAAAAAACTTAATGGTGACGACAAGAAGGCTGGGCAGGTCTTACCACTGCTGTAGACACTCCCTGCGGTCTGAAAGCTGGACAGGTGACGTAGGAGAAAGGGGAGGGAAGGAGGAAATAAAAATTGAAATTTCTAAAGAACTATAAAGGTTTGGGCAGTGAAACATGGATGGGATTCTTTCTTTTTTTAAGCCTAACAAGATTAATTTCAGCAAATATAAAGTATTACTATCACTTTAAGAACCACTGGTCTATGAGTTGAATGACAGGAGCACCTATTCAGAATTCTGTATATCAGAGACTTGGAAGTCTCGCAGTTCAGTCTCATTAAGCTTGGCACACAGCTCCCTTAGGCACTAGTGAAGCTTTTTTTTAAGTCTGACACTAATTGTCAATTGAAGTTGTACGTGTAAGCTGTAACATTTGTGGCTGGAATAAATCCCAAATTCTCATTGTTTTAACCCTTTGAGTGCCAGAGGCGTGTCCAATGTATTGCAAAGCAATGCGTTGGACACCTCTGCATACCTCCCAAGTGTCCCTCTTTAGGAGGGACAGTCCCTCTTTGAGACCCAAATCCCCCTGTCCCTCTTTTCTACCCTGGTGTCCCTCTTTTTAGGACATCAGAGTGAGTGTTGTGAATATTAGTCTATCACATTGCTCCACAGCAATGAAACTCACGTAAATGCTTAGTTAATCTTCAATATATGTGTTTTTAAATGAATCTGTATAAATAAAATACTTTGGTCTTGCTCTAAATCCTTTATTCAGTTTCAAAAAGAGGTGTCAATAGGTCACACAGGAACATAAAAATTCTCAGTAATGCCCTGTGCATAAGCCACCCACCCAGAAACAATACCTAAAACACAAGTGTCCCTCTTTGGCCATTTGAAATGTTGGGAGGCATGCCTCTGTGTATCCCTAAGGGTTAAACAATTAATTGTAGACCTCTCTAGCATTCAAGATGTTAAATGCATATGCAGATGTTAAATGTATATGCTGAAGTTAGCTTGCCCCGTAATTCTTAATTTATTTTGCGTATAAGGTTCTAAACTATTTGCCACTCTTAGTCTTAGCCTCTTTTTGGGGGTACTCCTGAATTACCAGTAGGATTGTTATACCTAGGTGTGCAGTCCTTGGGAAACCCTAGATTTGTTGAAGGCATCGCCGTTCAAACAACTGATCCTGAACTACTGGGGGTGGTGATCAAGGGACGCAAAGAAGTGGATCCATATAGCCGTCCTGGGGTTTATACCAGTCAAGCAATATACACTTGAGAAGGTTCATTTAGCCTCAGAAGAATGTTAATATGTTTCCCACATGAGCACCTTGGGTGAAGGTGAAGGCCATACAATTCTTCTAATACTACACTTACAGTCCTATTTGCATTGTTCTTCTTTTCTTAACACTGCACTCAATAGCACTTCTTTCTCCCACCCACTGCCCAGCAGTTCATGTGGCAGGAGGCACTTACACCCCGGAGCACTTACTCCTTCTGTATCCCACTTGCTCCTCTAGACTATAACCTCTCACCAGCAGGGGGCCCTCTGATACTTTTCTTTTCCATGTTCCATTTAGTCAAAATTCTGACTTTTAAACTCGAAATTCTGACAATAAAAGTCAGAATTCTGACTTTCGAGTTTTAAAGTCAGAATTTTTACTTTAAAATCAAAATTTAGATTTTTTTAAGTCAGAATTCTGACTTTTAAAAGTCAAAATTAGAATTTTTTTTTTTTTTTTGGCCCCAGGGCTCTTCCGTACTATCCCCTATTCTACAGCGCTGTATAATAACTTGGCGCTATATAAATAAGGAATAATAATAATAACATACTATAAAAATTATTCTCAACCTCTGCAATTGGGTGATTGGCTAAAATTCAAATCAAGACGGAATCCCAAGAACTAGGAAATCCCAGTTGCTGGAACGCCCCCTCTCTTTCTCGTCATCACACAGCATCATATTATACACAAGAGTTAAAAAATTTAAAAAAAAAATGGTTTGCCCCCCCTCCTCCCTCCCTCCACCTTAATATGCTGACACCTTCCCCTCCTCCACAGACACACTCTCCAGAGGCCACCGGGACTTCTGTGAATCAGGTGGTATGCTTGCATTCGCCACCCACTTCCCACACTGCCCTGTGAGGACCTGTGTTAATTAAAGATATTAGTAATGTGCTTTTGTAGCACTACTGTAGGTCCAGTGTGTAGACCACTGAGCATTGAAACTTCAGTAGTGCTCTGTGAGGACCTTCAGGTCCTCAAAGGGCAATACCATTATCTTTAATTAACACAGGTTCTCACAAGCATGACGCCCATTTCACAGATGTCCCTGTGGGGTCAGGAGGGGGTGAGTAGAGGGAGGGGAAGGTGGCAGTATATTTAGGCGGAGGAAAGGAAGAATATATATATAATTTGTGGGCAGAGAGAGGGAAAACAAGGGTGAGTATTATACATAGGCACTCTTGTTTTCCTCTAAAATATTGGGTATAATTTACACCTTCATATATACACAGGTGTTTCTTATACCTGAGATTTTAGGGTAATCCCCTCCGGCAGACAAAATCTACAAAAACAATAAATTAATGCAAAAATGGATTCTGCTGTTAGAGGAAATAACAGTGTTTTGCTGAAGAGAGAGAATATATAGCTGAAGGTAAGTCCCCAACTGCTATATATTAAATATATAGTGTAACAAGCTACTAAGTGTTTAGAAGAAGTAAACCAAGACCACTTGTGTGGCAGATGCTTATCCATTCATCCACAGCAGCTACCAAAAAATCAGGAAAAACAGAGACTCTCCGCCTCACACAACTTGTATCGCCTAAAAGCATATTCTGCAGGGGATGAAAGATAGTGTATCCAGGATCATTTTGTGGAAGGGAAAAAACAATCAAGAAATACAACAAAGGACATGACGTCAAAAAATGGCAATGCTCATTTTTACTCAGACGTCAAATATGGTCAAGGTACAAAGACAGGTGTGAAGAGCTATCAAAAGTGCTCACTTCATAGTGCTAAGAGTAGCTCAACTTGAAATATTCACAGTTAGTAATACAGTCGTGTTTATAATTCAAACAATAAAATCGATCACTCCAAGTAGCAGCTTAAACATAAATTTACAGCCATCAGTGTACAGTTCACCCCTGGGCTTATCCTATCAAGTGCAAGTGCTGTGAACTCCAGACAGGCAGATAATAATTCCTATTGGGTGCTGTAATGTCATCCCAATCTTCACCGACTGTAGGTATGAGGCTGCGACTGATAGTCCAACAGCTGGCAATAGCAGCATTATAAACTTACAGCTTTCAGTGTACAGTGTACAGGTCTCCCCATGGGCTTCATCCCCACACAGAGCTGGTGCTTTAATCTCCAGGGAGGTAGCTGATAATTTATATAGGTCCTGTGATGCCACACCCACCTTCTCCACCAGTCAGAAAGAGTCTGCCATTGACTTTATAAACACCTGCAGAAGGAGGAGCAAAAAGCAGAAGATAGCTGTGCTCTGACGATTGTATATTTCTAACGCTGCTGCACACAGATCCTGGTAAGGTTAGTTGGGGGTTATTATTACAAGTTATTAGTTCTCTCTCTCTCTCTCTCTCTCTCTTTCTCTCTCTCTCTCTCTCTATATATATATATATATATATATATACCAAATATATAAGTCCTAGCACTCTCCCAATCAAAATCAATGGCCTGGGTGCCTGGTTCCACAAAAGATACATACAGTTTTGTTGTTCAAGGACCGCACTCACAGGACTTCCAAATGCTTCAAAATTGTGCAAAGTTTATTATCAACGTTTCGGCCCTGCCTTGGGCCTTTGTCAAGATAGGTTCCTTTGTCAACCTATCTTGACAAAGGCCCAAGGCAGGGCCAAAACTTTGATAATAAACTTTGCACAATTTTGAAGCATTTGGAAGTCCTGTGAGTGCGGTCCTTGAACAACAAAACTGTATATATATATATATACATACAAATGTGTAGCGATGGCAGCACTCTCGACAACTAGCACAGTGCCTGGATGCAAGCTTATACCCAAAGTATGAATAAGACCTTTCTTGAGAAAGGTACTTTGTTGTGAAACGTCGATCTAATACAATAAATTTAGTGTTTTTTTTTAACTTTTAAAAATGTCCTGCAGTGTGC
Organism: Rhinophrynus dorsalis; assembly: GCA_037306005.1. Classification (NCBI taxonomy): domain Eukaryota; kingdom Metazoa; phylum Chordata; class Amphibia; order Anura; family Rhinophrynidae; genus Rhinophrynus; species Rhinophrynus dorsalis. The sequence goes on from CM074722.1 coordinate 483,385,790, forward strand.
TGCTTTTTTGTGGTCTTATGTGTATATATCTATCTATATAAAAGAAGACTTCTGTGTGCTTGGCACACATACACCCAGGGTCTGTTATTCATATCTCCTTTTGTCTTTTTTCAGCCTTATCTACTATGTTACTATGTTACTCCTCCCTACTGCCTGTCATGTAGATACACAGGGGCGTGATTTTCACAGGAGTGGGAAGGGGCAGAAGGTAAGGAGTTTGCCTGCCTCCAACATCCGTGGGAAAATAAAGAAATACGTGGAGGACACTCCACACATAAACTACTGACTGGACGCCAGCAAAATGCACAGGCGCCACTCTGTCTCATGCAGCACCGTTCGCTTCACACCAACCCTCAGGAAACTTGTTTCTTGTGCACCTTACCCAACACAGTCTTGGCCAGACCCTACAGCACCACCCTCTGATTCAACCCCTCCACAACTATACATGGAGCCACAGCAGGTGGCTCATGGGTGAGACTGGCAGTTGGTGAGTGGTCTTTCACTCAGCGGATTAAAACAGTGTCCTCTGTAGATGTTTCTACCGCCATGGATCACATAATACTTGTATCCTGCAAGGACTTTGTCCGCCCCCATCTACCTCAAAACAAAATAAAAACATGGCTGACTCTCACACATACAAACGTACCTACATACTCCACTCACCGGACCTCTCCTGGACACCACCTGCTCCCGTTACACCACTAATTACCCTAAAATGCACATTCATTACCCCTATATATACACACACATATAGCACTTTCAGTGCTACAATGGTATACAACGCATTGCTCTTCATTGCCCGTGCAACTCAAAACAAAGAGGCAAATCGGTCTCCAAACCAGGAAACTGGAAGTCTCACTCTTATAAAGCCGTCACTACTCCAGTATGTGTGTACAATACAGCTTCAGTCTTTTTTTTATTTTTCATAACATCCTTAATGTAACAGAGTATCTATAAGCCTTTACATATCTACCTTCTCACATCCCTGGTTGGGTCTCCTATGTACAGCTCAGTACAACACGGGTATCAAGCTGCCCTCCTTGTCTTTTCTGCCTCGTTTCCACCTCCTTCTCAGATGCACACATTTTCATGTCACCTGGCACCCTCTGTTGGTGATGCAGCTCCACCACATGTGGATGCAATGTCTGTGATTCTGAGAAGGAGGTGGGAAGGAGGCACAAAAGGTAAGGAGCTGTTCAGCACTGAGCTGTACTGCTGAGGACCAACCAAGGAGGTCACAATGTGCTGCGTACCACTCTGCAACTCAAACGGTTAAAGGCGTACAACACACAAAACATTAAACAATGCCATCTATATGAAACATGCTCATCTATGCAATGTAACAAATTTAATACACTTCTGCATTTCTTACTGCATCTGAAAGATTCTGATGTCTCACTGTAAAACACATTGCTTTGCAAACTTACAATATTACAACAAACACAAGGCTGATTAAAGGGTCAGTAATGTCCCCTAAAAATATTTAGATTATTTAATTGCAACAATCCCTATATCTTTCAAACCATAGTGGTTTGAGAGTTAGGATTTGTTGCAATTAGTTTATTGCTTCAATCTCTACCTAAATCTAAATATTTCTTATAGGACATTACTGAACAATGAGTTGCATACCCCCTCTACCACCCAATGGGTTAACACCTCAGGGGTCACTCTCCTCTATTTTGTCCTACAACTAGTATCATCCTTACCCATGAGGTTTATGATATAACTCACATTTTGGAACATTGTTCACATTGTGCTCATTATACTTCAGCAGCTCAAGAGCCACATGTCTCCTTTCTCTATGGATGTTGCCTTTCTTGATACTGAGTGTGTGCGTCTCTCTGTTTCTCTGCAGCTGTGTATCTTGCTGTGTGTCTCAATACCCTTTGTCTGCCCATGTGACACAGTGTGTGTGTGTGTCTCTATGGGTCTGACTTATCCCTCTTCTCACTGCTGTCGCTTTCTTCATACTATTTGTATGTGTATCTCTGGTTTATCTGCAACTTTCTATGTTGCTGTGTGTTTGTGTGTCTGATGACCCCTCTTCTCCTGGATGTATGTGTGTGTCTGTGTCTCTGACTCAACACCCCCTCCTCTGTTACAACCCTGTCTTTTCATGTGTGCATGTGTTATAAATTCCCTATAAAACATGAAGGGCAACGCCATACCTCCTAACATTTCAAATTACCAAACAGGGACACTTGTGTTTTAGGGGGTATTTCTGGGGGTGTGGCTGATGGGCAGGCATTACAGAGAATTTTTAGGCTATTTCACGACGTATTGACACTTCCATGTGTAACCTAATACATGATTTAGAACAAGACTAAAGTATTTTATTTACCCAGACTAATTTATAAACACATATAGTGACCTTTAAACAAACAATAATGTGAGTTTTATTGCTGTAGAGCAATGGGATACACTTATATACTCACCACACAGTCTGATTTCCTAAAAAGAGGGACATTAGGGTGGGAAAGAGGGACAGAGGGATTTGGGTCTAAAAGAGGGATTGTCCTTCCTAAAGAGGGACACTTGGGTGGTATGCAGTGCTGTCCCACATTGCTTGTAACCCCCAAAGTACCTTAAAATGGCCAGAAAATCCCAGTAGCCCTTATTAATTTTGTCCCTGTGCCTTTGTTCAAGAGACAACACTTTCAGTCAGTTTCAGTCAGTCCTGTGTGTACTGACTATGGAGGCAGACATAACCCTGTATCAAGACCAGAGGACCTTATAAGCATCAGTAGCCTCATGCACTCTCCCTGCTTCATTTTGAAAGAAAACTGTCAGAAACTGTCATGGCCGCCCCCATGAACATACTGTCCAGTGCTGACTGAAGATATTATTTCCTGAACAAACACACTAGGGCAAAATTGATAGGGACCATTCATATTTTCTAGATATTTTAAGGTAAGTAGGGGGCTGTTGTTAGAAGGAAGTGAAAGTTCTCTTTTAACCCTCTAAGTGCCAGAGAGGTATCCAGCGCATTGCAGGGCGATGCGTTGGATACCTCTCTGGCACTCAAAGGATTAATGAGTAATATTGCTGCAGTCAGGTCCTCTGTCCACTCTCGCTGCTGCACTAGATTTCAGCTGAAGTCACATCTGCTCTGCCTGGCCCAGGGGAAGTCTGGCAGCATTGGATTTCAAGAGGGATAATCACTTGAGCTCTGTAACCATCTAAGAGCATTTGCATAAATTATTTGGTAATTAGCAGTTTTAATTGCTTTCTGACACTAACAGTTACTTTGGGTGGTTTGCACTTCAATTGGAAAATTTCCCTTTAACTATTTGAGCTTCAGAGTGGAGTTTGTCTTGTTGCCCTGCAATACCTTGTACATCCTCTGGCTCTCTAGGGGTTAAGTCATTTGAGCACCAATGAGGCCAAGGGCACCACCTTCTGCAAAACAACTAATCACATACATATATATATATATATATATATATATATATATTATAATTCGCTAAATCGTGTGTAACGCCCAACATGCGCAGTAGACACTGCTGCTCGTGCTGCAGTCATGCGCAGTAGAGACTGCCCACGCTGCGAAGGAGCATCCAGCTCTGTATCAGCCGTGGCGCGGGCAGTCTCTACTGCGTGTGACTGCCCCTCGACCGGGTGGCAGTGGCACTGTGGCCCGTGTAACGGGCTGTTCAACTAGTATATATATAATATGTAGGTATTTTTTTTTATGCCTTTATTAAGAAGTTTAAAGCATTACAGATTATAAAAACAAAATGGAATAAAAGTGCGAAACAGTGATAATTTGTGAAATATAAATTGAAAAATCATCGATCATGTTCATAAATTTGGTAGCAGAAAAGAAATCAAAGGGAATGGGAAGGAGCACATCGGAAAGGAATATTACTCATATCTATGGCCAGGTAGTAACATAAAGCAGCACCCTAATACAGCAGTGTAGAAATCAGGAACAGTCAACAGAGGAGAGAGGTAGATCACAATATAAGCAGACCGAAATCCCACTAGGGTATGTAAAAATAACCTCCGAAAAGGAAAAGGAGAGGAGAGAAGGAGAGGAAAAAAAAAGGGGTAAGGGAAAAAAAAGGACAACAGAAAGGAGAGAAAAGAAGGAACCCCATCTCGGGCCATGTTTGGTTCCCTAACTGAAATAGTAGGGGAAGAAAAATGGACACACACAGGCAGCAACAGTCACCGAGAAGTAGTTAGAAAACCCCTCTCAAAATATCTCTCCCAAGGCTCCCACACACTTGTAAATTCATCCCATGCATTTGTAACTTTAGCATGTGGTCTCTGCACTGAATGATAGGCCTGAACTCGTGATACCCACAAAGATACCGGCGGAGGGCTCACAGACTTACAGTAGTGGGGGATCAGCCATTTGGCAGCATTCATCAGTACAAGGATATACATATATTTAAAGCAACACTAATATTAACCCCCTTAAAATGTTAGTAATGTCCAAGTCAAAATATTTTGCAATGTGTAGAGCTGAAAAAGTTTAATTGAAAGCAAAAAAACATATCTCTAAAACCGCTGTGGTTTGAGAGATATCTGCATTCAAAATTTGATGTATCCTGCTGTCATCTGTAAAGCTGTCAGCAGGAGATACGTGTCGGCCGACATGGAGGCTCTGCAGCAGAGCTGCAATCGTGTTATTTAAAACAAATGTCTTCATTGGAATGGTCTAAAAAGTGTGCCTGGCTTGCAAGCACACTTTGTAGACAATTCCAATGAAGCCATTCGTTTTAAATAATGCGATTGTGGCTCTGCTGTAGAGCCTCCATGTCGGCCGACACGGATCTCCTGCTGACAGCTTTACAGATGACAGCAGGAAACAACAAACTTTGAATGCAGATATCTCTCAAACCATAGCAGTTTGAGAAATATGTTTTTTTACATTCAATTAAACTTTTTCAGCTCTACACATCGCAAAATATTTTTACTTGGACATTACTAACACTATAAGGACGCAGCCAGCTCTTAAGGACCACGGAGCATATGTTTTTTTGCGTGTGCGTAACCAATTCAGGGCTCCCCAAATGGAGTGCAGCCACACGTGGCACCTTGAAATCCATGATGTGCCAGGACCATCATGGTTCCAATGTGCAATAAGGACTAGTGATGAGCGAGCACCCCAATGCTCGGATGTTCGGGTGCTCTGACCGAGCACCCCCTGAGGCTCGAGTGCTCGGCCGAGCACCCGAGCCCCATTGAAGTCAATGGGAGGACTCGAGCATTACACCAGGCACCCCCTGCTCTGATGAGGGGAGGGTGCCTGGTCCATAGGAAAAGGGCAGAAAAAGATGGAAACACTACAGAAATGGTTCAGGGACAGCATAGGGAGGATGTCTGGATGCACCTTGGACTCCAACATCGCTGCTGGGAACGATCTTTCGCCCGTAGTACGCCATTTTTACAGACTGACCGTAAAACACACAAAAAGGAAAATAAAAACGACTTTAGGCGAAAAATTGTTACCAAACAGTATTTGCTGTATATTTACTTGTATATCATCTGCAAATTCTCCCAAAAATTTCATCGATTTTCTGAAGTGAGGCCATGATTAAGAGGGAAACGTGCGCAGAGGCAAATTCTCCCAAAAATTTCCTTGATTTTCAGAACTGAGGCCATGATTAAGAGGGAAACGTGCGCAGAGGCAAATTCTCCCAAAAATTTCCTTGATTTTCAGAACTGAGGCCATGATTAAGAGGGAAACGTGCGCTGAGCTGACCATCTAAAACATTATGGGTGAGGGTCTGCTGCAGAGCTGACCATCCTAAACATTATATGCGAAGGCCCGCTAGTGAGCTGACGCTATAAAACATTATATGAGAGGGCCCGCTAGAGAGCTGACCCAATAAAACATTATATGAGAAGGCCCGCTGGTGAGCTGACCTATATAAAAATTGGCAAACAGGGCCCGCTGGTGAGCTGGCCCTATATAAAAATTATATCACAGGGCCCGCTGGTGAGCTGGCCCTATATAAAAATTATATCCCAGGGCACGCTGGTGAGCTGGCCCTATATAAAAATTATATCCCAGGGCATATGGAAGAGGAGGAGGAGGATGAGAACATTAAGAGTCAACCATATACCCGTTTTTGGGGTGGAAGGGGTGAATGGGAATACAGAGTATTCCCATCATTGTAAATAACATATATAAAGTGAGTTTATGTTCCCCCGGGGCTTTCCTCCAGTGGAGTGGAGAAGTCAGGGGAAATCCAGGCCTTGTTCATTTTTATAAGTGTCAACCTATCAGCATTGTCGGTGGAAAGGCGGATACGCTTATCTGTTATGATGCCACCAGCAGCACTAAATACCCGCTCAGACAGAACGCTGGCGGCAGGGCAGGCCAGCACCTCCAAGGCGTAGAGTGCCAGTTCATACCACGTGTCCAGCTTGGACACCCAGTAGTTGTAAGGCACAGAGGGATCATTGAGGACGCTGACACGGTCTGCTACGTACTCCTTCACCATCTTCCAAAACTTTTCCCTCCTTGTGACACTAGGCTGCGCATCAGGGTGAGGGTGCTGGCGGGGTGTCATGAAGGTGTCCCACGCCTTGGAGAGTGTTGCCCTGCCTTTCTCGGAACTGCTGTGTGCTCCCCTTTTCTCCCCTTCTCGGTTGGCCAAGGTAGCACGTACTCTGCCGCCAGCGTTGTCAGATGGAAAATTTTGGAGCAATTTTTCAACAAGAACCTTCTGGTATTGCACCATTTTGCTTGTCCTCTCCACCGGAGGAATGAGAGATGAGAAATTCTCTTTGTAGCGGGGGTCCAGAAGGGTGAACACCCAGTAATCCGTGTTGTCTAAAATGCGTACAACGCGTGGGTCACGGGAAAGGCAGCCTAACATAAAGTCAGCCATGTGTGCCAGAGTACCAACAGTCAAGATTTCGCTGTCCTCACCAGGAGGCTGACTCTCAATATCCTCATCCTCTTCCTCCTCTTCTGCCCACCCACGCTGAAGAGATGGAACTAAAGTTCCATGGCTACCCTCTGTAGCGGAGGCAACCGTGTCTTCCTCCTCCTCCTCCTACTCCTCCTCCGCCTCCTCCAATTGTCGCTGAGAAGACGAAGTGAGGGTGCTCTGGCTATCACCTTGTGTAAGCTCTTCCTCCCCCATTTCCACCTCTTCCACATGCAAAGCGTCGGTTTTAATTGTGAGCAGCGAGCGTTTCAGTAGACACAGAAGTGGGATGGTTACACTGATAATAGCGTTATCGCCGCTCACCATCTGTGTCGATTCCTCAAAATTGCGTAAAACCTCGCAGAGGTCTGACATCCATTCCCACTCCTCACTTCTGATTACAGGAAGTTGAACGGAGAGGCGACGACCGTGTAACAGCTGGTACTCCACTACTGCCCTCTGCTGCTCACAAAGCCGGGCCAACATGTGGAAGGTGGAGTTCCAGCGCGTGCTCACGTCACACAGCAGCCGGTGAGCTGGCAATTGTAAGCGCTGCTGCAGCTTCAACAGGCCGGCCGAAGCTGTAGATGACTTACGGAAATGTGCACACACGCGGCGCACCTTGGTCAAGAGATCATGCACATTGGGGTAGGTTTTTAGAAATCGCTGCACCACTAAATTAAATACATGCGCTAGGCATGGTACGTGTGTGAGCTTGCCGAGCTCCAAAGCCGCCACCAAGTTACGCCCATTATCACACACAACCATGCCTGGTTGCAGGTTGAGTGGCGAGAGCCACTGCTCGGTCTGGTGACTAATCCCCTGCAACAGCTCTGAGGCCGTGTGCTGTTTGTCCCCAAGGCAGATCAGCTTCAGCACGGCCTGTTGACGCTTCCCCACTGCAGTGCTACACTGCTTCCAGCTACTGGCTGATGGGGGAGTGGCGGTGTGTGTAGAGAATTCGGAGGTGGAAACGGAGGAGGAGGAGCCAATAACGTAGGTGCTGGTGGAAACCCTGATGGAGGTAGGGCCCGCAATCCTCGGCGTGGGTAGCACCCGTGCCATCCCAGGGTCCGAGTCGCTCCCAGCCTCCACGACATTCACCCAGTGTGCCGTCAGGGAAATGTAGCGTCCCTGGCCACAAGCACTTGTCCATGTGTCAGTCGTTAAGTGGACCTTCCCAGTAACTGCGTTGGTCAGGGCACGGGTGATGTTACGGGACACATGGTGGTGTAATGCGGGGATGGCACACCGGGAAAAGTAGTGGCGGCTGGGGACCGCGTACCGAGGGACAGCTGCTGCCATCAGGCTGCGGAAGGACTCAGTGTCCACAAGCCTAAATGGCAGCATTTCGATGGCCAGTAATTTTGAAAGGTGTGAGGTTAGTGCTATGGCCTGTGGGTGGGTGGCTGGGTACTTTCTCTTGCGCTCAAATGCCTGGGGTAACGACATTTGGACGCTGTGCTGGGACAGGGAAGTGGATGTGGTCGCTGATGGTGCTTCAGATGCTACAGGTGCAGGGCGGGAGGTATGCGGGCCTGCGCCTTCGACAGGCGATTGGCCGGGCACCGAAAACAGGGGAAGAGCAGTGGTGTGGCCGGCAGACACAGATGGGCGATCCAGGCGTTCCTCCCACTTACTACGGTGCTTGGATGCCATGTGTCGGATCATGCTGGTGGTGGTGAGGTTTCTAGTGTTCATGCCTCGGCTCATTCTGGTGTGGCACAGGTTGCAAACTACAATTCTTTTGTCGTCCGCACTTTCCTTAAAAAAACGCCATACCGCGGAACACCTACCCCTTGGCAAGGTAGATTTACGCAAGGGGGTGCTCCGTGGAACATTTGCGGGCCGGTTTGGTGCGGTCCGCCTTCTTTCTGTAGCCACACCACTGCCTCTTCCAGCCTGTTGCGGTGCTGCAGATGGCTCACCCTCAGGACTGCTGTCATCGCTCGGCTCTACACCTTCCCAGGTGGGGTCAGTCACCTCATCGTCCACCAAGTCCTCCTCCACTTCCTCACTCTGATCATCCTCCTCAAGTCTTGATCCCACCACATACTCAGTCATTGACAACTGTATAACATTCTCCTCAACAAGGTCTTGAGACGGAAATAGTGGTTGATTTAATGGCAACTGTGTCTCATCATCATCATCATCATCATCCACTACTTCCTTTGACCTTAAATGCCGTTCACATCTGTCATCTTCTTGTGATTGGGTAGCCTCTAGAGGTTGTGAATCAGGGCACAAGATGTCATGTTCCTCTGCAAGCGTGCTTGGAGAGAGGGTCAAATGAAGGATTGGTGATGAGACGAGCTCATCACTATATCCCAGTGTGGGATCACTTCTTTGACCAGACCGTGTATGGTGGGAGGAAGGATGATCAGAGTGAGGATTATGTTGACCAGACTCTTGGCTACTGAGAGTGGACTTGGTGGAAGACAGGGTGGTGCTTAACCGACTGGAAAGCAGTATCAGCTGTCATCCAACCGACCACCTGTTCGCACTGGTCGGACCTCGAGAGTGATGTCCTGCGACGCCCTGTGAAATCAGACATGAAGCTAGGTATGGTGGATGTCTTTCTTTCTTGTGCTCTGGCACCAGGCACAGTTTCTCCGCGTCCTGACCCGCGCCCTGAACTTCAGGATCACGTCCACTTCCCCGTCCCTTTTTACCCGCCTTCTTCATCTTACACGATATATATGACTTTAATATATATGAGTTTGAAAACTTAACAGTATTTCTTACTATTCTGCAACTCTGCAGAGTACACAGAATAGGCTGCTAAACTGCGGTGACACACACTGAATGGAAATAAGTGACTTTAATATTTGAGTTTGAAAAATTAACAGTATTTCTTACTATTCTGCAACTCTGCAGAGTACACAGAATAGGCTGCTAAACTGCGGTGACACACACTGAATGGAATATGTGACTTTAATATTTGAGTTTGAAAACTTAACAGTATTTCTTATAATTCTGCAACTCTGCAGAGTACACAGAATAGGCTGTTTAAACGGCGGTGAAAGACACTGAATGGAATATGTGACTTTAATATTTGAGTTTGAAAACTTAACAGTATTTCTTATAATTCTGGAACTGTACAGAGTACACAGAATAGGCTGTTAAACGGCGGTTGAAAGACACTGAATGGAATATGTGACTTTAATATTTGAGTTTGAAAAATTAACAGTATTTCTTACTATTCTGCAACTCTGCAGAGTACACAGAATAGGCTGCTAAACTGCGGTGACACACACTGAATGGAATATGTGACTTTAATATTTGAGTTTGAAAACTTAACAGTATTTCTTACTATTCTGCAACTCTGCAGAGTACACAGAATAGGCTGTTAAACGGCGTTGAAACACTGAATGGAATATGTGACTTTAATATTTTGAGTTTGAAAACTTAACAGTATTTCTTATAATTCTGGAACTGTACAGAGTACACAGAATAGGCTGTTAAACGGCGGTGAAAGACACTGAATGGAATATGTGACTTTAATATTTGAGTTTGAAAACTTAACAGTATTTCTTATAATTCTGCAACTCTGCAGAGTACACAGAATAGGCTGTTTAAACGGCGTTTGAAACACACTGAATGGAATATGTGACTTTAATATTTGAGTTTGAAAACTTAACAGTATTTCTTATAATTCTGGAACTGTACAGAGTACACAGAATAGGCTGTTAAACGGCGGTGAAAGACACTGAATGGAATATGTGACTTTAATATTTGAGTTTGAAAACTTAACAGTATTTCTTATAATTCTGGAACTGTACAGAGTACACAGAATAGGCTGTTAAACGGCGGTGAAAGACACTGAATGGAATATGTGACTTTAATATTTGAGTTTGAAAACTTAACAGTATTTCTTACTATTCTGCAACTCTGCAGAGTTACACAGAATAGGCTGTTTAAACGGCGTTGAAACACACTGAATGGAATATGTGACTTTAATATTTGAGTTTGAAAACTTAACAGTATTTCTTATAATTCTGGAACTGTACAGAGTACACAGAATAGGCTGTTAAACGGCGGTGAAAGACACTGAATGGAATATGTGACTTTAATATTTGAGTTTGAAAACTTAACAGTATTTCTTATAATTCTGCAACTCTGCAGAGTACACAGAATAGGCTGTTAAACGGCGTTGAAACACACTGAATGGAATATGTGACTTTAATATTTGAGTTTGAAAACTTAACAGTATTTCTTATAATTCTGGAACTGTACAGAGTACACAGAATAGGCTGTTAAACGGCGGTGAAAGACACTGAATGGAATATGTGACTTTAATATTTGAGTTTGAAAACTTAACAGTATTTCTTATAATTCTGGAACTGTACAGAGTACACAGAATAGGCTGTTAAACGGCGGTGAAAGACACTGAATGGAATATGTGACTTTAATATTTGAGTTTGAAAACTTAACAGTATTTCTTATAATTCTGCAACTCTGCAGAGTACACAGAATAGGCTGTTAAACGGCGGTGAAAGACACTGAATGGAATATGTGACTTTGATATTTTAGTTTGAAGACTTAACAGTATTTCTTCCTATTCTGCAACTCTGCACAGTACACAGAATGTGCTGCTACACTGCGGCGAAGCACACTGAATGGAATATGTGACTTTGATATTTTAGTTTGAAGACTTAACAGTATTTCTTCCTATTCTGCAACTCTGCACAGTACACAGAATGTGCTGCTAAACTGCGGCGAAGCACACTGAATGGAATATGTGGACTTTGATATTTTAGTTTGAAGACTTAACAGTATTTCTTCCTATTCTGCAACTCTGCACAGTACACAGAATGTGCTGCTACACTGCGGCGAAGCACACTGAATGGAATATGTGACTTTGATATTTTAGTTTGAAGACTTAACAGTATTTCTTCCTATTCTGCAACTCTGCACAGTACTCAGAATGTGCTGCTAAACTGCGGCGACGCACACTGAATGGAATACGTGACTTTGATATTTTAGTTTGAAGACTTAACAGAATGTGCTCTAATCTGCAACTTTGCACACTAAACAGAATGTGCTCTAATCTGCAAACTTTGCACACTAAACAGAATGTGCTCTAATCTGCAACTTTGCACACTAAACAGAATGTGCTCTAATCTGCAACTGTGCACACTAAACAGAATGTGCTCTAATCTGCAACTTTGCACACTAAACAGAATATATATATTTTTTTTTTTTTTTTTTTGTTTTTTTCCCCCCACACCAAATAACCTGCTGCCCCCACACACAGTAGTCCTAAAAAGGACTTTTGGTTCTTTTTTTTTTCACAATTTTTGTTTTTTTTCCTCCCTACACTGCCTTTCCCTTCCTATCCTCAGCTCTCCCTGGCTCAGACTGAGCCGAACTCGATGGTCAGGTGCTATACAGCACCTGACCACGGGTTCTGGCCAGCCAATCAGTGTAATGCCAGCAGCCAACATGGCTGCTGGCATTACACCGATGTCAGAGCCTCCCTGCACGTTTATTGGCTGCGCAGCAGCCGCAAAACGTGCGGGGAGGAGACCCGAACATGGCGGGCGAGCACATGCGGTACTCGTACGAGTACCGCCATGTGCCGAGCAGAGCGATGCTCGAGCCGATCCGAGCATCGGCCGAGCATGCTCGCTCAACACTAATAAGGACCCATGACGGTCCTGGCACGTCTATGTTCCTTAAGGGGTTAAAACTCAACTTAATCTGTGCAGAAAATCTTAAAGGGATAGAAATACTTTAAATGTAAAAAAAAATATGTTGTAGGGTTTATCCCCCTGAGTAAAGCAAGAGTACTCCCACTGCTGAAAGGTGTTTCATCCAAAAGTTATTCATTTTCAAAGTTGAATTTTTTAGGTGCAATATCACAGTGGCCTGACATTGTACAGTGGCGCTGTTGCTACACCATCCTATGGACAGCTCTGGTCCCGGGACCATAAATCTTCATAGGATGGTGTAGCAACAGCGACACTGTACAATGTCAGGCCACTGTGATATTGCACCTAAAAAATTCAACTTTGAAAATTAATAACTTTTGAATAAATTACCTTTCAGCAGTGGGAGTACTCTTGTTTTACTCAGGGGGATAAATCCTACAACATATTTTTTTTTTTTACATTTTAATTATTACTATCCCTTTAATGACCACTATAAATAAATGCTGCATTAATTGGTTCTCCAACATTCATTAATCAATACTGATAGGTTAACTTGTCCATAGAGGCAGATATGAACTATGGGGTCCCAAACTTCTCCCTCTCAATGTTTTATTTTTTGTTTGTTTGTTTGTTTTGTTTTTTTGCCTCTGATGAAGCCTGAAATTAAGCCTTAATTTAAAGGCGAAATGAGTTAGGCACTTAATAGATTTCTTGTATAGAGGTCATTCTTCTAATAGCCACAATACCGACTGAATTGTTCCCTAGAATACAATCTTCTCTATCATTATTATAATTGCTGTAAGTATGCAAACAAGTAATAGGGGAATTCTGGATAAGCTTTGGTGCTAAGATGCAGTCGGCTACTACCAGCACATCTCATTTCCACCCACTGACTGGCAGTTCATGTGGCAGGAGGCACTTACACCCAATAGCACTTACTCGCTCTGTGTCCAACCTTCCTTCCTCTAGACTGTAAGCTCTCACCAGCAGGGGGCCCTCTGATCCTTCTGTTCTACACATATGATTGTACTATTTAATACCTCTATATGTCTATTCCCTATTGTAAAGCTCTGCGGAATTAGTTGGCGCTATATAAATAAAGATTAATAATACTAAAATAATAATACTCAAATAATGAACATGCTTTACTATAGAGATCATTTATTTTATAGTATCTTATAGTGCTATATGATAGCTTTTTTGCTAAACTTGTTCTGTGTAAATTTGTTTTGACATGCTGATCATATTATAGGGCTGGGACAGGTTCAACCATTAACTGTTTGCGCACCCCACTGACATTCAAAAGTTTAACAATTCCTTCTGTGTCAGCTGATCTCTACCACAGCAATATCAGGTATATATAATGTGGGAGTAGCACTGTCATGTAGCACTTAAAGGGATAGTAATGTTTCATAATAAAAGCATCTCCAAAGAATCTTCATAGTATTTGGTCCATGGAGAGTGTTATTGCAGTACTGTCAGAGTTGTAGTTCAAGAGTAATTGAATGATAAAGTATCCCCCTCTCCAGTGGCGTAACTATAGGGGTCGCCCCTGCGACCGGGTCCGTCACTCCAGGGGCCCGGCCGTCCCCTGAGACCCTTCCGCCTGGCACCCGCAATCTCCCTCCGGCACTCTAGTAATGCAGAGCGCTGGAAATGACATCATCTCCCAGCGCTTTGCATTACTAAGAGGACCGCACAGGAGCTCCAGGGAGGTAGAAGATTGGGGCATTGTGAAGATCGAGGGGCATTGTAGACCTCATAATATTCTATACTCGCCCACAAATTTATTTTGTGTGTAACAGTTTATTAGATTAATCACTATGGCCACAGTATTACATTGTTCAATCCACTCTTCAAATTCCTTTAGGCTACATTTATCAATAAAGCCATTTAGTTACATAGTAGGTAGCCAGAAGACGCTTTGCTATATCCACTGCACGGCACTAATCCACACCCCCATCTCAAGGTGATTGGTCTGTTCAGGTATAAATCTCCCTCACACAGAAGCATCCTGTTTAATCCTTGAGAAAGGCGCAATATCTTAGCGATGAAACGCGTTGGATATTTATAAACGCACTGTTTATTTATTTATTTAACTGCTCGATCACTCAGCACCATTGGCAGTGCTGAACCACATCACGGAAGGACATTGTCTTATTTCAAGACCATACACTGACCCTGGTCGGCACTAGAACATTCCCGGTACTCCAGCACATTGCAGAGCACCACTTCGTTGGATGTACTGCCGTCTGGAGCCTAGCAGAGATGTGATTGCTCATCCTGAGCACTTTTTGAATTAGTGGAACATATTGAGTTGCCACTATCCACCTGACACAGCAGTATTGCTACAAACACTGCAGGACATCTACGTGCATCGCCATCTTGCGGAGCACAATGAAGATTGGCACATCAGACGGAGGATTGGCCACACTACCCCCTAGATAGAGGACTTAGCAGAACTCCAGACTCGAGTGAGATCCATATCTCCTCTATTCTACAGGCTCAATACCATGTATATATCAAATAAGGGTACATCTGTACCATCAATTATATTGTGCCATTCATCTTCTTATGTGCTTACTATACTGCTGAACTACATGTGACTTGTATGACTACTTTCCCTGTAAGGGCACATCCATACTATTTTTCTGTCTTTTATATATTTACTGTACCTTATAGTCGTTATTATAATGCTATTTTCTTTCATTTTAATACATGTATGCCATTGGATTCCTTATACGTTGGCCATTATAGTGATGATCTGCATCTTATACTATTGATATCTACATACCACGCTGCCTGGGGGTCACATTTGACTCCGGCCTATCCTTTATCCCCCACATCCACTCAATCTCCAAATCATGCCGCCTCCACCTCCGCAACATCTCTAGAATTCGACCCTTCTTCACCCAAGACACTACTAAAATACTAATCCAAACATTCATTATGTCCCGGCTTGACTGCTGTAACTCAGTACTAACTGGCCTTCCTCTCACTAGACTAACCCCACTACAGTCCATAATGAACTCTGCCACACGATTAATCTACCACACCCACCACTTCTCCAGGCCCCTCTGCCAATCCATACACTGGCTCCCACTAGCACATAGAATTAAATTCAAAATTCTGGTGCTAACTTATAGAGCCCTCACTAACACCTTACCCCCCTACATCTCATCTCTCATTTCCAAATACACTCCCTCTCATCATCTTCGCTCTGCACATGACCTTCTACTCGCCACAGCTCTTATCACATCCTCCCACTCCCGCCTACAGGACTTCTCCTGTGCTTCACCCGAGCTCTGGAATTCCTTCCCCTGTCCCATCAGACTGTCCCCCAACCTTCAAATCTTCAGACACTCCCTGAAAACTCACCTCTTCAGGGAAGCCTATCAACTGCCTCCATAAACATTATCACCAAAAACCACCCCTTCCCTGGACCACTGCACTCACTAGCACTTCATACTCCCACCTACTGACCGGCAGCTCAGTGGGTAGGAGACACACCCAATGGTACTTACACCTTCTGTGTCCAACCTACCTTACTCTAGACTGTAAGCTCTCACCAGCAGGGGGCCCTCTGATCCTTCTGTTCTTCACATATGATTTACTATTTATTATCCCTGTATGTCTATTCTCTACTGTAAAGCTCTGCGGATTAAGTTGGCGCTATATAAATAAATAAAAATAAAATAAAATAAATAAAAATAAACCATATACGAGTGATTTGTGTTTTATTTGTATTATATGAAATATTCCCACACATACTACACTTAGTACGCAATTCTTTTCTCTTTTCTTTTTTTGGTTGCGCTGACCCACACTTCACCTTCTACTTTTCATTGTTCTCACAGTAAGAAGATTGTCCCTTGCTGTGAGCTGTCTGGTCTGTGGACCAGATTCCACATCTGAGGGGAGACGATTTATACTAGGTAAAGGGGGGCGGGAGAGGGATACTTTATCATTCAATTACTCTTGAACTACAACTCCAACAGTACTGAAATAACACTCTCCATGGCCCAAATACTATGAAGATTAATTGGGGCTGCTGTTTTTGTGAAACATTACTATCCCTTTAATTACTTACGTGAATCTTCTACAAGTCTGTGTAAATATTCATGGGAATTCCGGATATCCCCCAGTATCTAAACTCAGCAGGCTAATTACTCCAGTATCAGGCTGTCTAACCTGTAGTAATTAACATTCGAGATGCTGGACATTGTTATAAGATTGTATGGGGTAAATCCTAAACAATTCCTCATATGTCTATACCACAATAATGTTAGTGTGACTTTACATTGTAAGAATAATTTTGTTTGTGTACCTTTTCTAGCATCATAGATTAATTTAGAGATCTTTTAGTTATGGATTAGCATTCTTTAACCCTTTGAGTGCCAGAGAGGCTGCAATGTATTGCGCACCTTTTTGGCATCTAAAGGCTTAAAAGGACAATTACACATGGGCTATGTAGGAATACCTGATATATAGTTCTCCTTCCTTATTCTCTCACTGAAGTTTCCCTTCCTTCTTAAAAAACTTTCCGTTGGCGGTAATTGGGGTCTGAGAGTTCTGCAATAATTAAATATTAATTTTGGAGACTCAATTCACACTGCATTGGCTGTTGGCTCTTTTCCCTGTGTCTCACTAATCTGGTATAAAGTCAAAAGGAAAATTATTTAATTCTCTTTAGAATGAATAAGTAGTTCTCTGCTCTGAGAATAAATTCAGCGGAGATGCCCTGCAACATTTTTATTGGGAAGAAAAAGGCCAGAACAGGTGAATAAAGTAACTATTATGTGCATATGCATCCCTATGTTGGCTTTTTGTGCATACCTTTATGATTGTATTAAAATGCCCCTAGCATTGCTTTGTAAGTAATAGACATTGCTGTTTAGACTTGGTGACATTTAGAGATAGTTCACTGAAGCCTTGAGTTGAAACCATGAGGATTCATTATTGCATTGTAACATGCATTATTACCACAGGATACAGACATATTCCTGAAGAGATACACATTCACACACTGTAACATGCATTATTACCACGGGATACAGACATGTTCCTGAAGAGACACACATTCACACATTGTAAAATGAATTATTGCCAGGGGATACAGACATGTTACTGAAGAGATACACATTCACACATTGTAACATGCATTATTACCACGGGATACAGACATGTTCCTGAAGAGAGACACATTCACACATTGTAACATGCATTATTACCACGGGATACAGACATGTTCCTGAACAGATACACATTCACACATTGTAAAATGCATTATTACCACGGGATACAGACATGTTCCTGAAGAGATACACATTCACACATTGTAAAATGCATTATTACCACGGGATACAGACATGTTCCTGAAGAGATACACATTCACACATTGTAACATGCATTATTACCACGGGATACAGACATGTTCCTGAAGAGATACACATTCACACATTGTAACATGCATTATTACCACGTGATACAGACATGTTCCTGAAGAGATACACATTCACACATTGTAACATGCATTATTACCACGGGATACAGACATGTTCCTGAAGAGATATACATTCACACATTGTAACATGCATTATTACCAGGGAATAGACATGTTCCTGGAGAGATACACATTCACACATTGTAACATGAATTATTACCAGGGAATAGACATGTTCCTGGAGAGATACACATTCACACATTGTGACATGCATTATTACCAGGGGATACAGACATGTTCCTGAAGAGATACACATTCACACATTGTAACATGAATTATTACCAGGAGACACAGACATGTTCCTGAAGAGAGACACATTCACACATTGTAACATGAATTATTGCCAGGGGATACAGACATGTTCCTGAAGAGATATACATTCACACATTGTAACATGCATTATTACCAGGGAATAGACATGTTCCTGGAGAGATACACATTCACACATTGTAACATGAATTATTACCAGGAGACACAGACATGTTCCTGAAGAGAGACACATTCACACATTGTAACATGCATTATTACCACGGGATACAGACATGTTCCTGAAGAGATACACATTCACACATTGTAACATGAATTATTGCCAGGCGATACAGACATTTCCTGAAGAGATACACATTCACACATTGTAACATGCATTATTACCAGGGGATACAGACATGTTCCTGAAGAGAGACACATTAACACATTGTAACATGAATTATTACCAGGGGATACAGACATGTTCCTGGAGAGATACACATTCACACATTGTAACATGCATTATTACCAGGGAATAGACATGTTCCTGAAGAGATACACATTCACACATTGTAACATGCATTATTACCAGGGAATAGACATGTTCCTGAAGAGATACACATTCACACATTGAAACATGCATTATTACCAGGGGATACAGACTTGTTCCTGAAGAGATACACATTCACACATTGTAACATGAATTATTACCAGGAGACACAGACATGTTCCTGAAGAGATACACATTCACACACTGTAACATGCATTATTACCACGGGATACAGACATGTTCCTGAAGAGATATACATTCACACATTGTAACATGCATTATTACCACGGGATACAGACATGTTCCTGAAGAGATACACATTCACACATTGTAACATGCATTATTACCACGGGATACAGACATGTTCCTGAAGAGATACACATTCACACATTGTAACATGCATTATTACCAGGGAATAGACATGTTCCTGAAGAGATACACATTCACACATTGTAACATGCATTATTACCAGGGAATAGACATGTTCCTGAAGAGATACACATTCACACATTGAAACATGCATTATTACCAGGGGATACAGACTTGTTCCTGAAGAGATACACATTCACACATTGTAACATGAATTATTACCAGGAGACACAGACATGTTCCTGAAGAGATACACATTCACACACTGTAACATGCATTATTACCACGGGATACAGACATGTTCCTGAAGAGATATACATTCACACATTGTAACATGCATTATTACCACGGGATACAGACATGTTCCTGAAGAGATACACATTCACACATTGTAACATGCATTATTACCACGGGATACAGACATGTTCCTGAAGAGATACACATTCACACATTGTAACATGCATTATTACCACGGGATACAGACATGTTCCTGAAGAGATACACATTCACACATTGTAACATGCAATATTACCACGGGATACAGACATGTTCCTGGAGAGATACACATTCACACATTGTAACATGAATTATTACCAGGGGATACAGACATGTTCCTGAAGAGATACACATTCACACATTGTAACATGCATTATTACCAGGGGATACAGACATGTTCCTGAAGAGAGACACATTCACACATTGTAACATGAATTATTGCCAGGAGATACAAACATGTTCCTGAAGAGATACACATTCACACATTGTAACATGAATTATTACCAGGGAATACATACATGTTCCTGAAGAGATACACATTCACACATTGTAACATGCATTATTACCAGGGGATACAGACATGTTCCTGAAGAGATACACATTCACACATTGTAACATGCATTATTACCAGGGGATACAGACATGTTCCTGAAGAGATACACATTCACACATTGTAACATGCATTATTACCACGGGATACAGACATGTTCCTGAAGAGAGACACATTCACACATTGTAACATGAATTATTGCCAGGGGATACAGACATGTTCCTGAAGAGACACACATTCACACATTGTAAAATGAATTATTGCCAGGGGATACAGACATGTTCCTGAAGAGAGACACATTCACACATTGTAACATGAATTATTGCCAGGGGATACAGACATGTTCCTGAAGAGATACACATTCACACATTGTAACTTGCATTATTACCAGGGGATACAGACATGTTCCTGAAGAGACACACATTCACACATTGTAACATGAATTATTGCCAGGAGATACAAACATGTTCCTGAAGAGACACACATTCACACATTGTAAAATGAATTATTGCCAGGGGATACAGACTTGTTACTGAAGAGATACACATTCACACATTGTAACTTGCATTATTACCACGGGATACAGACATGTTCCTGAAGAGATACACATTCACACATTGTAACATGCATTATTACCAGGGGATACAGACATGTTCCTGAAGAGACACACATTCACACATTATAAAATGAATTATTGCCAGGGGATACAGACATGTTCCTGAAGAGATACACATTCACACATTGTAACATGCATTATTACCAGGGGATACAGACATGTTCCTGAAGAGACACACATTCACACATTGTAACATGCATTATTACCACGGGATACAGACATGTTACTGAAGAGATACACATTCACACATTGTAACATGCATTATTACCACGGGATACAGACATGTTCCTGAAGAGACACACATTCACACATTGTAACATGCATTATTACCAGGGGATACAGACATGTTCCTGAAGAGACACACATTCACACATTGTAACATGAATTATTACCAGGGGATACAGACATGTTCTTGGAGAGATACACATTCACACACTGTAACATGCATTATTACCACGGGATACAGACATGTTCCTGAAGAGATATACATTCACACATTGTAACATGCATTATTACCACGGGATACACACATGTTCCTGAAGAGATACACATTCACACATTGTAACATGCATTATTACCAGGGGATACAGACATGTTCCTGAAGAGATACACATTCACACATTGTAACATGCATTATTACCACGGGATACAGACATGTTCCTGAAGAGATACACATTCACACATTGTAACATGCATTATTACCACGGGATACAGACATGTTCCTGGAGAGATACACATTCACACATTGTAACATGAATTATTACCAGGGGATACAGACATGTTCCTGAAGAGATACACATTCACACATTGTAACATGCATTATTACCAGGGGATACAGACATGTTCCTGAAGAGAGACACATTCACACATTGTAACATGAATTATTGTCAGGAGATACAAACATGTTCCTGAAGAGATACACATTCACACATTGTAACATGAATTATTACCAGGGAATACATACATGTTCCTGAAGAGATACACATTCACACATTGTAACATGAATTATTACCAGGAGATACAGACATGTTCCTGAAGAGATACACATTCACACATTGTAAAATGAATTATTGCCAGGGGATACAGACTTGTTACTGAAGAGATACACATTCACACATTGTAACTTGCATTATTACCACGGGATACAGACATGTTCCTGAAGAGATACACATTCACACATTGTAACATGCATTATTACCAGGGGATACAGACATGTTCCTGAAGAGACACACATTCACACATTATAAAATGAATTATTGCCAGGGGATACAGACATGTTCCTGAAGAGATACACATTCACACATTGTAACATGCATTATTACCAGGGGATACAGACATGTTCCTGAAGAGACACACATTCACACATTGTAACATGCATTATTACCACGGGATACAGACATGTTACTGAAGAGATACACATTCACACATTGTAACATGCATTATTACCACGGGATACAGACATGTTCCTGAAGAGACACACATTCACACATTGTAACATGCATTATTACCAGGGGATACAGACATGTTCCTGAAGAGACACACATTCACACATTGCAACATGAATTATTACCAGGGGATACAGACATGTTCTTGGAGAGATACACATTCACACACTGTAACATGCATTATTACCACGGGATACAGACATGTTCCTGAAGAGATATACATTCACACATTGTAACATGCATTATTACCACGGGATACACACATGTTCCTGAAGAGATACACATTCACACATTGTAACATGCATTATTACCACGGGATACAGACATGTTCCTGAAGAGATACACATTCACACATTGTAACATGCATTATTACCACGGGATACAGACATGTTCCTGAAGAGATACACATTCACACATTGTAACATGCATTATTACCACGGGATACAGACATGTTCCTGGAGAGATACACATTCACACATTGTAACATGAATTATTACCAGGGGATACAGACATGTTCCTGAAGAGATACACATTCACACATTGTAACATGCATTATTACCAGGGGATACAGACATGTTCCTGAAGAGAGACACATTCACACATTGTAACATGAATTATTGTCAGGAGATACAAACATGTTCCTGAAGAGATACACATTCACACATTGTAACATGAATTATTACCAGGGAATACATACATGTTCCTGAAGAGATACACATTCACACATTGTAACATGCATTATTACCAGGGGATACAGACATGTTCCTGAAGAGATACACATTCACACATTGTAACATGCATTATTACCAGGGGATACAGACATGTTCCTGAAGAGATACACATTCACACATTGTAACATGCATTATTACCACGGGATACAGACATGTTCCTGGAGAGATACACATTCACACATTGTAACATGAATTATTACCAGGGGATACAGACATGTTCCTGAAGAGATACACATTCACACATTGTAACATGCATTATTACCACGGGATACACACATGTTCCTGAAGAGAGACACATTCACACATTGTAACATGAATTATTGTCAGGAGATACAAACATGTTCCTGAAGAGATACACATTCACACATTGTAACATGAATTATTACCAGGGGATACAGACATGTTCCTGAAGAGATACACATTCACACATTGTAACATGCATTATTACCAGGGGATACAGACATGTTCCTGAAGAGAGACACATTCACACATTGTAACATGAATTATTGCCAGGAGATACAAACATGTTCCTGAAGAGACACACATTCACACATTGTAACTTGCATTATTACCAGGGGATACAGACATGTTCCTGAAGAGATACACATTCACACATTGTAACATGAATTATTGCCAGGGGATACAGACATGTTCCTGAAGAGAGACACATTCACACATTGTAACATGAATTATTGTCAGGAGATACAAACATGTTCCTGAAGAGACACACATTCACACATTGTAAAATGAATTATTGCCAGGGGATACAGACATGTTCCTGAAGAGAGACACATTCACACATTGTAACATGAATTATTGTCAGGAGATACAAACATGTTCCTGAAGAGATACACATTCACACATTGTAACATGAATTATTACCAGGGAATACAGACATGTTCCTGAAGAGATACACATTCACACATTGTAACATGAATTATTACCAGGGAATACAGACATGTTCCTGGAGAGATACACATTCACACATTGTAACATGCATTATTACCAGGGGATACAGACATGTTCCTGAAGAGACACACATTCACACATTTAACATGCATTATTACCAGGGGATACAGACATGTTCCTGAAGAGATACACAGTCACACATTGTAACTTGCATTATTACCAGGGGATACAGACATGTTCCTGAAGAGACACACATTCACACATTGTAACATGCACTATTACCAGGGGATACAGACATGTTCCTGAAGAGACACACATTCACACATTGTAACATGAATTATTACCAGGGGATACAGACATGTTCCTGAAGAGATACACATTCACACATTGTAACATGCATTATTACCAGGGGATACAGACATGTTCCTGAAGAGAGACACATTCACACATTGTAACATGAATTATTGTCAGGAGATACAAACATGTTCCTGAAGAGAGACACATTCACACATTGTAACATGAATTATTGTCAGGAGATACAAACATGTTCCTGAAGAGATACACATTCACACATTGTAACATGCATTATTACCATGGGATACAGACATGTTCCTGAAGAGATACACATTCACACATTGTAACATGCATTATTACCAGGGAATAGACATGTTCCTGAAGAGATACACATTCACACATTGTAACATGCATTATTACCAGGGAATAGACATGTTCCTGAAGAGATACACATTCACACATTGAAACATGCATTATTACCAGGGGATACAGACTTGTTCCTGAAGAGATACACATTCACACATTGTAACATGAATTATTACCAGGAGACACAGACATGTTCCTGAAGAGATACACATTCACACACTGTAACATGCATTATTACCACGGGATACAGACATGTTCCTGAAGAGATATACATTCACACATTGTAACATGCATTATTACCACGGGATACAGACATGTTCCTGAAGAGATACACATTCACACATTGTAACATGCATTATTACCACGGGATACAGACATGTTCCTGAAGAGATACACATTCACACATTGTAACATGCATTATTACCACGGGATACAGACATGTTCCTGGAGAGATACACATTCACACATTGTAACATGAATTATTACCAGGGGATACAGACATGTTCCTGAAGAGATACACATTCACACATTGTAACATGCATTATTACCTGGGGATACAGACATGTTCCTGAAGAGAGACACATTCACACATTGTAACATGAATTATTGCCAGGAGATACAAACATGTTCCTGAAGAGATACACATTCACACATTGTAACATGAATTATTACCAGGGAATACATACATGTTCCTGAAGAGATACACATTCACACATTGTAACATGCATTATTACCAGGGGATACAGACATGTTCCTGAAGAGATACACATTCACACATTGTAACATGCATTATTACCAGGGGATACAGACATGTTCCTGAAGAGATACACATTCACACATTGTAACATGCATTATTACCACGGGATACAGACATGTTCCTGAAGAGAGACACATTCACACATTGTAACATGAATTATTGCCAGGGGATACAGACATGTTCCTGAAGAGACACACATTCACACATTGTAAAATGAATTATTGCCAGGGGATACAGACATGTTCCTGAAGAGATACACATTCACACATTGTAACTTGCATTATTACCAGGGGATACAGACATGTTCCTGAAGAGACACACATTCACACATTGTAACATGAATTATTGCCAGGAGATACAAACATGTTCCTGAAGAGACACACATTCACACATTGTAAAATGAATTATTGGCAGGGGATACAGACTTGTTACTGAAGAGATACACATTCACACATTGTAACTTGCATTATTACCACGGGATACAGACATGTTCCTGAAGAGATACACATTCACACATTGTAACATGCATTATTACCAGGGGATACAGACATGTTCCTGAAGAGACACACATTCACACATTATAAAATGAATTATTGCCAGGGGATACAGACATGTTCCTGAAGAGATACACATTCACACATTGTAACATGCATTATTACCAGGGGATACAGACATGTTCCTGAAGAGACACACATTCACACATTGTAACATGCATTATTACCACGGGATACAGACATGTTACTGAAGAGATACACATTCACACATTGTAACATGCATTATTACCACGGGATACAGACATGTTCCTGAAGAGACACACATTCACACATTGTAACATGCATTATTACCAGGGGATACAGACATGTTCCTGAAGAGACACACATTCACACATTGTAACATGAATTATTACCAGGGGATACAGACATGTTCTTGGAGAGATACACATTCACACACTGTAACATGCATTATTACCACGGGATACAGACATGTTCCTGAAGAGATATACATTCACACATTGTAACATGCATTATTACCACGGGATACACACATGTTCCTGAAGAGATACACATTCACACATTGTAACATGCATTATTACCACGGGATACAGACATGTTCCTGAAGAGATACACATTCACACATTGTAACATGCATTATTACCACGGGATACAGACATGTTCCTGAAGAGATACACATTCACACATTGTAACATGCATTATTACCACGGGATACAGACATGTTCCTGGAGAGATACACATTCACACATTGTAACATGAATTATTACCAGGGGATACAGACATGTTCCTGAAGAGATACACATTCACACATTGTAACATGCATTATTACCAGGGGATACAGACATGTTCCTGAAGAGAGACACATTGGGCTCGATTTAAAGGCAGCCGTTAACCAAAAAAAACACTAACGGGTGCGTTAAGTGTCATGTTGCAATTCAAAGATCCGTCTAAACAACAGCTAACGGCAGTTGCACAATTCCTACGGCCGCTACACTTACGTGCATTCAGACGCATGGAACAACATGGAACAACATACCCCAGAGCTATTCAAAGGCTTGCGGTACTGATAACGGCTGAAAAAAAGACACACCTAACGGCTAAAAGTTAAGACCCACTTCTCACACACGTTAGACACTTAACGGCCAAAACTAAACACCCGTTACAGAGGAAAACACACAAAAGGCTTACCGCACAACCATGTAAATGGGAAAATTAACCCGTGCAATGCCAAAACAACACAAAAACATGCACACACAACACAAATCACTACACACAAAACAACAACCAACACCACAGGAACAATGACACACAAAAAAACAACAACACAACATGGCACGGAACAATGGGGGTCATCACACAAAGCGGACCCTGCAAATACAAGCTCACCTGGGCAACATCAACACGCGACCTGCACCCCACAACTGCACGCCCGCAAATGGCACACACAGAACAAGCACAACACACCACATCTTATAACACACACACACACACCTGCAAACACTTACCTGGACACAAACAACTCTCCATTGGTCAGCACTCACCTCATCACCACACCTACACAACGCCCTAGCAAGTACTTAAAGGGACAACTCAACACACTCACTTGTGGCTTGTTTTCCACTCAGGGAGGGAGAGAGAGAGAGAGCGCGCTAGAGAGAGAGAGCTAGAGAGAGAGAGGTAGAGAGAGAGAGAGAGACAGATAGAGCAAACAGTATGTTGGGTTACATATTGTTGCGAAGACTGCGGAGAAGGCGTGCAAGGGAGAGAGCTAGGGAACATCAGCAAACCCCAAGCACGCCTCATCAACAGCCTCCACCTGTTGCAAGTGAGGAGGCTCTGGCTCAGCAGCCACACAGGAGTCCATCCCCACCTGGAGGGCACAGGATGTATAGACGACCACCAAGGCCCAGGGTATACCGCCCAAGGGTCACACTCTTTGGAATGGCTGATGACGAGGTCATTGATCGCTACAGGTTGAGGCCTGACAGCATCATTGCCTTGTATGAGGTCATCAAGGAGCAGGTGGATCCCATCTACATCCACAACCATGCCCTAACTGGCCTGCAGAAACTACTCTGTGCCATACACTTCATGGCAAGCGGGGCCTTCCAGTCCACTGAGGGTTACGCATCTGGCATGTCCCAGGCCACATTCTCCAGAGTGCTGGCCCAGGTCCTGCCAGCCCTCAAAATCAAGGCCAGTACCCATATACATTTTCCCACCACCGACATGGACTGGATACACGTCAAGCAGGCCTTTTACGCAAAGGGAGGCATGCCCAGGGTCATGGGTGCTATAGATTGCACCCATGTCCGGATTAAGGCCCCAGCACGTGACGCACAGATATTCATCAACAGGAAGAACTTCCACTCCATCAACGTGCAGATGGTGTGTGACAGCAACATGAGGATCATGAATGTCTGTGCAAAATATCCTGGCAGCCAAACATGATGCATACATTCTACAAAACTCCTCAGTCCACAGAGATTTTGAGAATGGAACCTTTACAGGGGGATGGCTACTGGGTGAGTTCACAAAACAAAATCACACCACATACACAGGCGTACACACCACTCAGCTCAGCATGCACCTGACCCACACCTACTACGTCCACCACACAAAACATCATTCACACAACATGTGCTCCCTGTTTCACCATGTCACTCACATTACACAGGTGATGCTGGCTATGGATGCAAGTCCTGGCTACTGACCCCTCTGGCCAATCCCCAAACACATGCCCAGGAAAGCTACAACCAGGCTCATGCCAGAACCAGGAATGCTATTGAGCGGACATTTGGGCTCCTCAAGTCAAGATTCCGATGTCTGGACCACTCTGGGGGAGCACTGCAGTATGCACCGGCTAAGGTGTGTGACATCATTGTGGCGTGCGCAATACTGCACAATATCGCAGTGGACACCAGGCTGCTGGAGCACATCCCGGACCCCCCCATACAGGAAGTGCCCATGGACATCGGGCATGTGGAGGAGACCATGAGAGGGGCACAGATCAGAGACAGGCTCATCACGGAATACTTCACCTGTGAGTATAACACAGGCATGCAAACAATCCATGCAAGTCCCCCAGCAGTCCTGTGACACTAACCACACTGCACATTTTGTTCTGTCTCACCCCACAGGAACAGTGACACAGCACTGCACTGGCAGTGGACGTGGAAAATTGTGTGTGTGGACTCAGCAACCATCCTCCATTCCACTCTCCACGTTGACATACAGACCCCAAGGATATCACGCACACCCTCAGGAGAAACAAGGTACAACATATTACCCATGTTCATCACCTTACACGGCTTGATTGACAGCAACTAACTGGATATGCCATGATTAGAGCCTGAACAACCATGCTAGCCCAGTAGTGAAAGAGTATTATCTAATGATTTGCATGAGAAGGGACATCAGACTCAATATGGGACCTGTACTGTGCTACAGCTGAGAAGAGCAGCACAGGGGTGGATGTACAGTGGTATGGGCACACAATGTAGAGGTCATGAGACGTAGATCAGATTACCACGGACTCCATGCAGACCTGTGAGTGTGCAGACGTATGTGCCCCTGACATGAATACACACATCAACAAATGTGTCCTAACAGTTCCATGGAACAAATGACATTGGGCTGCCACTGTCACTTTCACAGTGGCAGCACAATGTCATTACTTCCATGGAGCTCTCAGAACACTTGTTAATGTGTGTATACATGTCAGGGGCACATATCCCTAGGACTGATGCACATGTCCTTAGTTCCCCACAGAATTGGTTACAGATGAGTACACAACACATTGTCAAGCAATGGTTTGTGCACTCACCTGTAACTGTGAAAACTGAGGGGATGAAAAAGACTAAATTGTTGTTGCTTGATGATCAGTTCAGGTCTACTGCTCCAAATCCTGTCCTCTTGTCCCGCAGGCATCCGTAACATGATCCATCCTTGAACTGAAGATCTTCCATGTGACTGGATTGATGTCTTGACAACACCTTCATGAAGATCACCCCTTGCTGTTTATGGTGATGTTGTTGGTGATGCAAAGTTTGACCTGAGGTTCACACAAACCTCTACTGGAACATTCTCATAGAGACACAGAAAACACTAATTCTTGAGTGTTGTAACCTGTACAGTCAGGATGCTCAGCTACAGAGTTGTCAAACCTCATGGACAACACATGAGCAGGGCAGCAGTGTTACTGAAGTATTACAATTTAGTTTCAAAGTACATTTAGTGTTCTCATACAGGTGTTCAATGCATATAGGCAATACACACACAAAACACATGTACATTCTAATGTACTTTGAGACACAATAAAGATGAACCATCACCATTCTATCTGTGTCTGTAGGAGGATATATTTGAGAACACATATGTCAATGTGTTACCACACCCAGGGTAGAGTATGCCCCATACATGGAAAGGCAACACCCACATCACAGGAGTCCACCACTTGTTTGCCAGTGACTGGACTCTGTGATGTATCAATGCAAACAGATGATGGTGGCAGTGATGCACCAATGTGTTGTGGGAGTGATGAAGAGGTGATACAGGGGACATACTTCCACAGTGAATACCTGTCCACAGTATCTGTATTGCTCAGTATAATCCATGTTCGGAGATTTTGCTCCACTTTGACATATCTCAGTACATGGGCTAACGAACAACCAGACTAAGTGGACATGTGTTATCACTGGTGAAGTCTGTTACACCCTTAGGGAAACAGCAACTCAACTTACAGGAGACCCCAATGCTCAGCCCAGGATATCAATGTGTGTGCTACACGTTGAAATCCTAGGTTAAAAACATTGGCTTCTTCAGTAAGTCAGTTGCACAATGAGTGTGTGAATCCAAGACAACATGGATACATGTCCCATTTATCTATCCTGCTTATAATGTCCCTGCTAAATCACAGAGCTGTTTGTCTGGTTATCCCATTAACCCACTGAGTGCAAGAGTGGTCCCCAACGCATTTCTTGACAATGCGTTGTCTACCACTCTGGCACTCAAAGGGTTAAACACAGCACATGATGTAGACAAATGTTCAGTGTTGTACAATTTGTTGTGCTAAGGGGTATGTTTTGTTGTTCAAATTCAACACACAACACCGCCATATAACACAGTGGTGTAATATGGCTCCAGGGATGTATTACAAGTTGAATTTGTACAACGGTGTGTGTGTGAACCCATGTTGTAGCATCCCACTAACATTTCACATAGGCAGAGGTTGTGTTCACTGCATTGTATGGCAATGCATTGGAGACAACCCTGCCACCCAATCCATAACTGAAGACACAACAGATCAGACTGGAATTAAAAAAAAAATGTTTTCTTTATTGAGGGGAAACTTAACAGGTTGGGCCTTTCATTTTTTCTTCTTTGGGTGGGGGGCCTTAGCCTGGGTGCCAGAGGTGGATGCCCTTGTGGATCTCCTGGTAACCCTCTGCCCCCTAGGTGTTGCTTCAGGGGTAACACTAGAGGGGGTGGTGGTTGCAGTAGACCCCTCAGTGGAACGCAAGTTCTCCCTCTCCATCCTCAGGTTCTCCCTGCGGTTTATCTCCCTCAGCTCCACAAGGACCTGTGTTAACATGTCCATCACACCAGTCCTGAGCTGCTGGAGTAGTGTATTCCCCCTGGACACCTCCGACTCCAAACCTTGGATCCTGCTCTCCAATTGGACAATGTTCCTCCTGGATTGCCTCCTGCTCCTGGTGATATTGCTGTCAGTACTCCTGCTCGACCGGAGTAGTCTCCTCTGAAGGGCCATACACTCCGCCTCCATCCCTGTGAGGCGTGCGGTGCTGGAGGTGGATGTGCCCGGTGTCCCTGGTGCTGCTGTTTCTTCCTCTGCTGCTGAGGGTGCTGTTTCT
This sequence comes from Rhinophrynus dorsalis, assembly GCA_037306005.1. Taxonomy (NCBI): domain Eukaryota; kingdom Metazoa; phylum Chordata; class Amphibia; order Anura; family Rhinophrynidae; genus Rhinophrynus; species Rhinophrynus dorsalis. The sequence continues at coordinate 483,417,331 of CM074722.1, forward strand.
TCCTCTGCTGCTGAGGGTGCTGTTTCTTCCTCTGCTGCTGAGGGTGCTGTTTCTTCCTCTGCTGCTGAGGGTGCTGTTTCTTCCTCTGCTGCTGAGGGTGCTGTTTCCTCCTCTGCTGGAGGTGCTGTTTCCTCCTCTGCTGGAGGTGCTGTTTCCTCCTCTGCTGGAGGTGCTGTTTCCTCCTCTGCTGGAGGTGCTGTTTCCTCTGCTGCTGGAGGTGCTGTTTCCTCTGCTGCTGGAGGTGCTGTATCCTCTGCTGCTGCTGAGGGTGCTGTGGCTGCTGTTGGAGTGGCTGGTGCAGATGATGGGCATATGCCCACCACATCAAGTGATGCAGAGCTGCCCAGAGATGTGTGTGCTGGTGGAGGTGTGAATATGTCCCTGGGTAGGGGGCGCTGGGGCTCACCAATCAGGCCCAGGTGTGTGTAGTCCAGTGGCCAAGGGTCATATGGTGGCCACTGATAGGTGGTGGGACCCCACCTTGGATCATACCTTGGGGCATGCTGTGGAGCCATCCAGGAGGGTGGGTTGATCTGGGAGGCATATGGCCCATATTGGGTGTTGGCCACTGTCCCTGGCAGCCATTGCCTCCCTGGCGGTGGTGGTGCTGCTGATGGAGGGTAGTAGCTGGTGGAGGTGGATGGATGTGTCCACCTCTCCTCCTGTGGCATCCAGCCACTGTACTGGGGAGGTGCAGCTGGAAAGGGTGGTGCAGCCTGTGGTGGTGCAGCTGGAAGGGGTGGTGCAGCCTGTGGTGGTGCAGCTGGAAGGGGTGGTGCAGCCTGTGGTGGTGCAGCTGGAAGGGGTGGTGCAGCCTGTGTTGGAGGGGATGGTGATGGTGGGTAAGGTGACCACCGGCTGGTCCCCTCCTCTGTGTCCTCCTCACTGGGGGGTGACATAGCCTCCTCCACTGTCTCCTGCTGGGCTTGACGGCCGTAAGCTGTGTGGAGGAAGAAGATGTTGTGATTAGTGACCTTTGCCATATGTTTGTGGAGACAATTCTACTTTGATATGTGTTGAAGAAAAATATATGTGTTTGTGTTAATCCCCCTGGGTAAACAAGGGTACTCCCACTGCTGAAAGGTGTTTGAGTTATTATGGGTGAAGGTTTCATTTTGAGGTGCAATATCACAGTGGCCAGAAATAGTACAGTGGGGCTGTTGCTACACCCTCCCATGTAGATATCTGGTCCCTGTACCAGAGCTGTCCATATGATTGTGTAGTAACAGCACCACTGTACAATATCAGGCCACTAGGATATTGCCCCTGACATATCCATGTCTGAGCTGTGATACCTTTTGCATCAACACACCTTTCAGCAGTACGAATACCATTGTTTAACTCGGGGGGGGGGGAGAGATCCAACAACATATATTTGTCTTCACAACTTGTAGGGATGGCTATCCCTCCAGGGGGGTGGCAAAGGTTAAGTCCACCTTGATGTCAGATTGTAGACATTGTGGGAACAGATGTTGTTCTCTGTTAGTCCTATCCTTCCTACCCTCATGGTTGTTCAGATAATGCTCTATGTGACGGATGTAGATTTCAGTCATTTGTCTACACGAGGGATTTTCAGCAGAGACAAAATCAACCCATTTAGAGAACAATACTTAATTGGAATGGTGTACAGGGTGTGCATGATTTACAAGCACACTCTGTGGACCATTCCAAAGAGGTATTTCTCTCTATATGTTGTGACTTTGGCTCTGCTGAAGAGCCTCCGTGTGGTCAAATGATGGATATCTTCACCTGTCACATGGAGCAATATCTGTATAACCATGAGTGTTGGAGGGATGGGACTTAGATCAAGACACATCTGTTAACGATGGCAATGATATGACATCATGATGACATTACCCATTGCTATCCCATTACAGTGACACACAAGTAGAAATGGTCATATATGTATGTGGATATGTACCCTTCATATGGATGGAGTAATATCCTTCCAAGATGTGATGCCAGAGAGCATTTCATTAGGTGTGATTGCCTTACTGGCTATATATGTGCACCCATCCAACAAGACATTGTATTGATATGATGGATATGAACATACCTCGTATATCCCATCTACGTAGGGTGTGATATACTATGTATGTGTATTTGGATGGTAGCAATGTAGGTTGATATGTGATGGGTGCACATATCTGGCCAGTAAGGCAATCACATCCAGTGAAGTGATCTCTGTGTTCACATCATGTTGGAACATATTTAGTAACATTTGAATCCTAAGGGCAACAATCCAGCCAGTAGTGAGGGATATCTTTGATTGAGGCCTGTTTTTTTGTCTGTGTATGAGCCCATCCATCCTTCTGTGTGAGGCAACCGTACTCAGTCCTAGATATCCATCAGTCATGGCCTGTTGGTGACCAAGGTACAATGTTTGCTATTTGTTTCCCATATGTATCCTGCATAGAGATGCTGGTGTACCATCGATCCATGGCATCAGCACCCCTGTGGATCCATGTGGGAATCAGATATGGGATATGTCATTTCAAGTCAGAGAAATGATTGCAGCCACAACACCAATGCCTACTTTTTCCTGCTTGAATTCTGTAAAATAGTTTTCGGCCTGTGTGTTGCACCTACAAGCATTTATTCTGTGTGACACTGTGATGTGTGATCTGATGCCCCCTTTTGTGATTCAGTAAGCGGTGATGTTGAACCGATGACATGAACATGATGGTGACTTCTCCAGTGATCTCCTTTCCCCATTTCCAGTGTTTTCCATGGAGTCTGTACAATGGGACCCTATGAACTTGATTCTTGTTTTGGCATATTCTCCATGGACTAACACTGGTACTGGTGAAGTGAGGGTGTGTGAGGGTTACTTTGTGTCCACCATGTGTTTGTCACCGCTTAGTGAATGTCCCCTGTGTAGCATGTGATCGTTGGCCTATTGACTTGTTTGTTGTCAGGTTAACCCCTTGAGTCCCAGAGGGGTTGCCAATGCATTGTTGATCGATGCATTGATGATCCCTCTAGCACTCACGGGGTTAGGGTGGGGGTGGGGACATGGGTGACATTGTGTGTGAACAGTGATGATCTATTACAGTCGACAATTTGAAAATGAAGGTTTGTGTATTGTGTGTAATGAGCACAGCGACAGGAGGGTTGAAGTAGGACTTTGACAGGTTTGTCCCAAGTTGGACGTTGCCATTTGTCCAGGTGTTGTGTCCTTTTTTTAACCCTCATGGTGCTGTGTTGGTGCAGTTGTATGGCTGAGTGATGGCCATGTGTTGAGGTGTGAGTGTGTGTGCAGCTGGTGTTGGTTGCTGTAGTGTGTTGTTCTGTAGTGTTGCACTTACCGGTAGTGTGGAGGCTCCTCTCATCCCCAGTGTCAGTTCCTCCCACGACCCCCTCGATCATGGTCGGGGACATGTTCTGCCGCACCATCTCCTCCCAGCCGCAGAATGTGATGGGCACAGATGGGCCACCTCCGGTGCCTCGGGCTTGCTTGGCCATGTCAGACATCTTGTTCTTGACCACCCTCCGGCAGTCGCCCCATCTCTTCTTCACAGACTCCACGTCCCGCCTGCATGTTGCCACCGCGTTCACCCGGCTGCAGATCTGGTTCCAGGCTGCCTTCCTCCGCGCTGCCAGGCCAGGGACCTTTGCCGTCGGGTGGAGAACACTCTGCCTCTCCAGGACAGCTTCCACAAGAGCCGTGTTCTCCTCCTCACTATATCTGGGATCCCTGATCCTGCCCTCATCAGCTCCGGCATGGGAGGATTCAGAGCCGGAGTGCCCTGCCTGGTCTGACCCTGCCTGTGTGGGGTGCTCCCCAGGAACTACCCCTCGTCCCACTGCAGGTTCTGTCCCTGTCCTGCGTGTTCCTGCTCTGGTGGGCCTGGTCCCCCTCCGCCCTGCGGATCTCCCTCTCCCACCCCTGCTCTGCTGAGGGATCCCCTCCTGACCTTCCTCCTCCTCCACTACTCTCCCCATCCCTCTCTCCTGTCCTCCTCTCCTTGACATCACTCACCCAGTCACACCCAGGCACTCCCACAGGCCCTCACAGACACACTCGATCCAGTCACTCTCTGTCACACACTTTCACTCCCAGATTCACACTGTCAAAATAAAAAGTAATATGTGTAAGGTGTTATGAAATAAAAGGACTATGTGTATGTATGTGTATGTGTTTGTGTTTGTATGTGTGTATGTAATATGTGCAAAAGTGTGATATGTGTA